>JASGAT010343330.1:1798-24470 GCA_030220025.1 Chelon auratus | reverse complement strand
TTTTTTTTTTCTTTTTTTTTAATAATGCTACACAAAATGTCAATAGAAATAAATCTGTTTTTCTAGAATCTTTAAAAAGCGCAAAAGCCGCAGGACGGCGTATCTTTATACCTAAGGATCAGCGTGATGCATTTCGCAATATTGTTTCTTGTTAAAAAGAGAGAACCGAGATGAGCTCAAATGTGCAAGTGAATTTTGAGCACCCTGCTGGAAGACTGTTTTGTTTTGTAAAAAAAAAAATAATAATTTAAAGTTAGTTAGATAGTTTAAAGACTGTTGAAAAAGATAAAAAAAAATTGAATTTTCCTTCACTGCCCTTCCCTTCTTTCTCCTCTGCCAGGAAATGTTCCCATGGCACCTCATCTCCTCATTGGGTCCCCGCTCACGCAGTCCGGCTTATGGAGAGAGACTAGAATACTTATGAGGCTGAGGTTAGTGCTGCACCACAGACAGAACTGGACGTATCCTGTCTTTCCACCAACACCCTGTGTCAAAACAACAAAATAAAAGACACAGCAGCCTGATCCTAGATAGCTTTTGTGTCAGGCTTATTTTTTTGGTTGGGGACTGGCAGAGCGACCTCCATCGACGCTAATGAAGACAAATGAGCGGGCTGATGAAATTTCACTGTGATCGCATTGAGANTTAAAAAAAAAAAAAAAAAAAACGAGAGGAGTTTATGTGCAGCATCTTTATGATACTTGACGGGGAACTGTGATTACAAACGAATAAACCCAGCTCATTGTCCGCAGCCTCCCTTGGAAACGGTACTGCCGAAAAAGCTGTCATGTGTTGCTGAATACGCCTGGAACCCACCGCTGGCATCTGGTTTGTGATACGTTGCCTGCGTTCTCAGGCGAAGACGAGGCTGCGGAGGCAACAACGCATCAACACGATCCATCCCAGCAGTCTCTGTTTAGAACATTCTACGTGTTCCAAACCTTTACTGAGGTCCTTGTGCCGTACCGTGGCGGTTGGTGGTCAGTGGGTCCACCCAGTCGCTGTAGGAGCACTAACACGCCAGCTCACACCACATCGCCCTCCGCTCTCAAGTTTAAAAGTAGCACTGGTTTCCCAAACCCTCTTGGCACCTTATTATAGTGAGTCTTAGTTTATTGAGGGTACATTCATCCTGAGACCATGTTTAAACAGGAGAGAAAGCCAGATTGCTCAGTGCATAACATGCAATTATATTTTTACACCGTGTTGTTGGTGTGCTTGTTGCCACTGTTTGGAGTCGTCATTATCACATCTTTTTACTGTTTTGACTGTGTTCACACATGCACACGTACGCGCCGCGTTTCCTCTCCCTTTGTTCTCACTAAGGCACTTTTCGTGAAGTCCTTTCCAAATAAATCTGACTTGATTTGATTTGACTTTTCTTTACCCAAATCCTCTGGGCTTTAGGCCGGTTAAAAGCCACGGGCTCATGTTGGTGTTTGCTAATGTCACAACAGTACATGTCACAGGTGCCCAGTGCCCACTCGCATTTCGTCAAACTTCTGCAAGCACGCGTTAATACGTCGGGAGTGAAGGACTGCGTGCATATGTTTATTAGTCGTCCAGACGGCTCAAATCTGACTCGGGGAGAGACCGCTGCCCCTGACCTGCTGGGATTTAGAACACCGAATGTGTATTTAAATATAGAAATTAAAGGTTTGGTGGTGGGCACGTGTGAGGTACAGAGCTTTAGTGCATTAGCTGCAGAAAAAGAAGGTATAACAGGAAAATGAAGATGCACATTTTTAATAAATACAGGCTAGAGTTGACCTTTTGTTGGCCCTGATTGTTCTGCTGACCAACAGCCAGAGGGCTCCTACCCTTTGTCAAGTTCGGACTTCCTATGTTACTGCTGCTAGGGCAGAAAAACCATTGCTAGACATAGTTAGGATTAATAATTGTGATTCTTCAAAAATGTGAAAAACAAATGTGGGCATGGTGGTGGCCAATGGTAGCATAGTTGCTAATGTGGAGCAATCTCGCCTCCACAATACCTATAGACTATGTTATTGCAGGTCTTCAATGTTTCTCCATGGGAATCCCATTGTTCGTCCAACCTAGCCACAGTGACACGGGAAGTCGGGACTTGACAAAGGGTCTTTGGTTGGTGGTCAGCACACCAATCAGAAGGCCAACGAAGGTTCAGTCGAGTACACCAGTAATGGCTTGAAAGCTGTGAGGTTTTGAAAACTTAAAGAAGAGCCTATAGAGCTCCGGTAGCTGACGTCACCATGCACCAGCAACCACACCATTGCCCTAATGGCAGGAAAGCGCGCTTTTTGAATTACTATTTGGTTGACGAGCAACCATCTAAGTTATCTTTGTACCAGTTGCATCCAACAATCGACAGCTGCTGTGCCCCAGGATGCCAGAATAGTTGGGGACAAGCAAAAGAGAAATCGTTTTATAGGATTCCCAAAGATCCCGCAAGATGGCAGATGTGGATTACTGCAATAAAACGCCCAAGGAGCACGCACAAGAAAACGGAGCAGTGGGATCCCTCAAGAAACGGATTTGTCTTGTGTAGCGATCACTTCATATCAGGTACAGAATCCAGCATTTTCCAAGTGAAATGTCTTGTTTATTTAGCATGTTGTTAACCCGATGTCCAACAGATTCTTTTCATAAAGGCAAGTTAAGTAAATGTTTATAACATGGATTACAAAGAGGTGTTGCTCATCCAGCACTAAAACTACTCACAATGAGAAAGAAATTTGAGATTAAACAGTTACTTGTTATTGTAGTTACGTTACTGTCATGAACCTCCTCAGAAAATTCCGGATACTACGTAATTTTTACGTATACAGATAATGACGCGAATAAGGATATGGGTACGGATAATCCGGATACTGCAGGTCAGGAACAGTATCCACACCAGCTGTTTCAATGCTCAGAAAAAAGCACACCTGGCCCATGATAAGGGTCCGTATATAATCTGTCGAGTTTGCCTTGTACTGATCAGTTTAAGTAAACTCTGACAGCCTGAAATCAGCGCTGGCGCCATTCATTTTTCCTCAGAGTTATTATTAAAGTTATTATTAAACCTGCAATTACTTTGGCCACTTTTAGACAACGAGGACAAAACTGACTTATTATCACTTTCAGATAGAAGATGACGCTAGCAGGCAGTTATGTGCCTTCACAGTACAGTCGGCAGATAAGGAGTGAAACTGGCATTGATTTGGAATCATGTTTCTGTGTGTAGACGCGTCACTGAGGAGAGGGAAAGCCGTAGAGTTGACTTACAGTTCTCAGTTTGAGTCGCTTCATCTGGTCCATCGTAAATGTAAAATATTGATAAAAGCAGCTTTAACTTTGACATTTTTTATTTTTTTCCCCCAACTGATTGAGTGTTTTTCCTCCGAGTTGCCAAGGAGACATCGTCCACGAGCCTTAAAACAATATCTAGGAGGACAGAATTTATAGAAAACACAATTGAACAGTTAAACGAATCAATAAAAAATGTGCGGCAATAATTTTTGATGGGTGGGACTTGTTGAAATGTGAATTTCTGACCTCAGAACTTGTAAAATCTTGTTTACGGCCCTAATACGGGCCTCTCTGGTTTATTGTCTCGCCCAGTCGTTCGAGCCCGTTGTATGAACACGCATACTTTTTTAGTGTTTAGCATGTGCTTTAAATTCACATATATAAAAATATGTTTTTGCGAGGACATGTCAACCTCAGCTGTCCTTCTCCTTCTTCAGGCGAGAACGCAGAGGCAAACATTATGGCACCTTTTTACTATTTCACGGCCTTCAGATAACGGCGATATTAATGATTCCGCGGCGCAATCTAGAAACCACCTGTCACATTTGCTAAAAGCCAAAACAACAGCTTTCACCTTCTTTTTGCACGACATCGGCGACACTCTATAAACACAGGACGAGTTAGCACGCCTACGGCCTTCATCCCAACAGATATAATGAGAGTCTGTCGTTCTGCTTTGCACGGACCTCTTCAAGTGGAGCAGGTAAATATTTAGCGAGGACTGTGATTGCCGCCGGCCGTGGCCTATTCGTCTCTGTCACCAAGTAATAATGGAGAGCTGCGAACGACGGGGGGAAAACATGAGAACATGATCTGCAGTGAAACGCTGTTTGCACAGCTCCAGCACATCTGACTCCGTCGCTCCATTGTGCGCTAATGAGGCTTTATTTTGACTCGGTCTGGAGCTGTTTTGCGGAAAATGTGTGACGGTATGAAGCATTTTATAGTTCAAATAACGCTGTTTGTGCCGATTAGTGATCCCATTCAGAACAGGCCGTCGGTGTGAAAACACGGCCCCTGCCAGAAGGAAAACCTTTATGGAAGAGGCTCGTGTGCGCGGATCTGTTTTCCATTAGGCGCGTACAAGTAGCCCAGTGAACAGCCGTGGCCCGGATCCAAGGAAATGTTTCTGCAGGGTCCATTAAAGATGGATCACTTCAAATGGTGATGTCAGCCACGCCGGGGCGACTTTCCTATTGGCTTCCCAAGGGTCAGCTGGCGGGAAGATCCTCCTCTGCACTTTACAGGAGGTAAATATACATCTGTGTAAACAAGCATGACTGACAGTCTGAGGGAGCATCATGGGAGCACAATAAGGGNCCTCCATATGTGGATAAACACAAAAGGGAGGGTTGGGTCCTGCCCTGCCTGCTCCGACAGGGAGAAAGGCCTCCATGTTTGTCTGTCAGAGGGAAGAATAGGAAACATGGGCTGCTTGCGGGGTCAGTGGGAGCGGCTTTAAATCCTCCTTTGTGCTCTCGGGCCTGCGTCGGAGACACTGCGGATAGCAGGGAGGAATTTGGCGTGGGGTGCGGTGTGCGTGCACACACACACACACGCGGGGGAAGCACCTCACCCCGGCCCCGGGGAGCCCGATCAGCCAGCTGTCTCAGCTTCTGTCTCCCCTAGGGCCAAACCCGTTACGCAGACGATGAACCATCCAGAGGCATGATCGATGTCACTGGATACACGGCGTGGGCCGTTCACACTCTCAGTACCCTGATAAGAATAAGCGCAACTCACGGGACAGAAATCAGGCCGCATTGTCTGTTTTCTGTGTCAAGAGGCATCAAATGGCACGGACTGGCTTTTTTCTCAATGGAACAGAATAGAGTTAATGATAGCTGACACTGTGTTTTCACTGTGTTTAAACCTCTCAATCAGCTCATTTCATAGACATTTTCAAAGCCACGCCACGCCGCGCGGCTGCAACAACAGAGGCTCCTTTTCACTTCCTTAGCTGTCCGATTTTGAAATATTTAAAAACGGCTGTAAAGAAGAAAGTCATTAATCATCCCCGACACTGTGTTTCTATGTCAGCCTGGTCACTTTCCAGCTCATAATCTTTATATATCGCTGTCGTTCCAAATGAGTGTCAGGTTTACAAGTGTGTCCTCTGCTCGTAAAACACCCAGCGACTGCAGCAGCTTCCCAATGCAGCTAATTAAAGATCAGCAATCTGGTCCATTAACGCTGAAAGTCTCCTAAAAAAACGGGTTTCTGTCTTATTTAAAGTTGGTTAAATATTTAAATTGAATTTTTGATAAAAATGTAAACCTTTAAGTGATGCACAAGATCATAGAATTCAGAGAATCCAAGTAATTCAGATGCACTTAAAGGTTTGGATCGTTTTCAGTTTGTGCACAGGCTCCAGCAAAATGATACAAACAGTTTCTTTGCAGCTGTCTCTGAGTAACTGAAGAGACTAAAACAAACAGCAGGCTGTTTGTGTTTGGGAAATCATGGGTTGCGTGGTCCTCCTGGGACTGCTGGAGATGGCACAGTGTAAAGACAGTCACGTTTCTTTCTGATTTCGTCCTTTGATTAAAGTTTGGATGGGAGGATTTACTCCCGGGCTTCCAAGTGAACAAATTACGTGAAAGTAAAAGAGGAAGGCAGCCTCTGAAAAGGCGTAATATTATTTAATGATATCACACGGCCGCCTGTGGCCTCGCTTGTAGGGGATATGAAAAGTTTATAAGCCCGCACTGGAGCCTGTCAGGACTCGACGGGGAGGGACTTTCTGGACACTGCATGCGCAACAAGTCCAAGGGCGCATAAAGTGCACGATGACAGTGAATGACAGCGCGGCATGCAGCAACTCAGCTCAGGAGAACGACTTTAAGTAGATCGCGGAGTAAGTTTTGATTCATTTCGCTTCTGGCAAAGAACGAAAGTTTATCCAAACTTTGAAAGCGCGCTGCTGGATTTCTTCGCAGCACGATTTGGAGTTGGAGGAGTACTAACAGAGGATGGCAACGATTTGGACATCCGAGGCACCGATCGGTGACTTTATCCCTGGTTTTAATTGCAAAATTTGTGCCGAACGTTTTGTGGGGACGCAGCAGGTGAACGAGAGGGCGTGAGGCTCCGGCTCAGTCGCAGGCTGCACGCTGCTGCGCTGTAACGGGAGGGCAATGTGAAATGGTCCCGAATTGTCACAGGCATAGCTGGGAGGACATAACTTGAAAGGAGCGAGGAGACAATCTCGAGTCCACACAATGGGAGCGCTGAGTTTGCTGTGCGTAATGGCCCTGCTGTGGAAGTCGAGCCTGGGCAACAGAAACTGCCCGGACCTGATCGTTGACAGCTGTCACTGCTCCGCTGAGAGGTCCAAGGAGCTGAGCAGGCAGCACGTCCGAGTCAAAGTAGTGTGTGACGATGTGGACTTGATGGAGACGCTGCAGCCCAGCTTCTTACCCAACAGAACCGTTTCCCTGTAAGTAGCGCCAATCAAAAGTTTCACTTATCCTACACATGCTGCTGCTGCTGTGTGTGTGTGTGTGTGCCTCAGATATCTGAACGTGCCTCTGCAGGGGGGAAATAAAAGTGAGGAGTGTAAAGACAGTTTTACTTCTGATATGTTCCAGAGGACTGGATTTTGCTGTGGGGTCCATGAAGCGCCCTGAGGGGCCCCTGGAGATCCTTAAATCCCAGTTAGGGGACGTGAATGCATGGGCAAGGGCATTAAGTGTAATGAATTGATTCCACATGGTTAAACAGCTCCCGCACAATTACTTAGTTATCCAAGGTAAATGAGTTTCAGAAGGATAGCTCATATCAGACAGAAATGAATCTGCACACCTTAAACCATACATCTTATTATCCTGCAGAAAAGTTACACTGATGCAATTAAAGCATCACAGCAAGGTCGCCAAACCCCCAGACGCACCTTCCTCTAACAGTGTTACATAAATGCTGCTACAACACACCAGCTAAGCAGAAATAACCCCCTGCAACACAATTCAATTTTAAACTCATTACAGGAGCAGCAAAGTCGGTGAGTAAGCTCTGGTGGAAATGACGGCTGTATGCGATAAATAAATGATCACGTTGTGCAGGTAGTTCTCTTTATTAGACGCAAACCAGACCACGAATGAACCGGGCCGTCCCCTACGGTGATGGGATGAGGAGGAGAGGACTCCAATAAATGCTCAGATTGATGGATTAGTGACTCAACTGAATAATAATAAGGAACTCTGATGAATTCATTATTTAGACCAATTGGTTGAGCACAACGACCAAATAGTTGCCGCTTCCAGTGTTGTCGTTCTATTGCTGTTGTTAGAATAGAACGGTGCACGCAGTAAGGGTCATAGACAAAATCTCACAATCAAATGATCAGTTACTATCAGGATGAGCTATAGTTTTACGGCATAATCTGAATGAGATGAAGAAACCTGAGGAAGAGATAAGAACACACAGCAAAACAAGGCCCGTCGCACACAGATGAGCAGCGTGAGGCACAAACGCACATACCCGTAAAAGAAAAATCAAGTCAAAGTCAGCTTTATTGTCAATTCTGACGCGTGTAACACATTCGCAGGATTGAAATTTCTTTCCTCAAAGGCCTACAGTGTCTAAAAAGTCCAAAATGTAAAGACAAAAAAACAAAAGGTGGACTGATTTGGGAATTTGCTCCGCATTTAAGAATAAGAAGTTTTATTGTCACTGTCCGGTGAAGATGCAAACGTAATAGTAATAGTTTCTGGCAGCTCGTTCGGATGCAGCAAAAATAGAAACTGTAGCGGCACAGAGATAAAAAACTACACTGGCTATGCACGATAAAATACAAAACACACAATAAAAGCTCACCGTGGCACACAAATGAATGTACCTGGCACAGCGAGGGACAGCAGCATTTTAAAAACAATGGTGCAAATGGCATTTAGTGCAAAGATTTAGAAAGGAGTCATCATATCAGGACAAGTTTCTTCTGTCATGCTTCGTATTTTTACATGCTGAGAAGAAGTTGTAGTTATGGCGAGCTGGTTCTCCTCCTGTATGAACCTTTTCCCCCTAAAGTTCCCGCTCTAAGGAAACGTAGCCTATAATATATTTTAAGATGACTGACAGCAACAGCCTGTCTTCATAAAAGCCAGCTCTTATTATTCAACTGCAGGACCAAATAAGAAATTCCTCGGCGTGCTTTTGGACTTTAAGCGGCCTCAGGAGCCTTGTGCGAGCGCGATTGGATTTGGGCCTCACCTGTGTCGCGTGCTCGCCACATCTACGCAAATCATTTGCCTTCTTTTTTTTTTTTTTCCCCGACGTGTGCTCTTTAGGAACATCGTTTGCATTGTGCTCAAACTTATTCAAACACAGATTTGCACACTTCCGCCGTCGCTTTGAGAAACCTCCCTTAGTATTCATCTGCGCCTCTCTTGTAGATGAAATAGCACTTCAAACACTCGAGGGCTTGATAACTTTCCCCTCTCTCTCTCTCTCTCTCTCTCTCTCTCTCTCTGTCTCCTTCCCTCTCTGCAGGTGCACAGATCGACTCCTAGATTAATAGGCCGCATTATTCTTGGAAACTTGAGGTCTGCCTTTTGGTGCGTAAAAGCAAATACCGAATGCAAAGGCCCTCGCAGCCCGCCACTCATTCTGCGCTACGAGCGCGGTTGATTAATGGTAGCACTTTGCTTACCGCAATTTATTTGGAGTGGTGTTTGCTTCTGTGTAGGCCGGGGCGCTTTTGTTCCTTTAAGTGGAGAATGGTTAAAGGCTTTGTTTTATTTTCCACATTCGTCAACGCGGGGCCGCGCCGTGGCTCGCAGGTACTGACGAAAGCTGATTTTTAAAGTGGGCTCCGTAGATAAATAATGCCGAGGCTCAACGTTTTTCTTTATGCATTGTCGGACTAACCGGATGTTTGCTGGAAGCATCTCTGTCTATTTCCTCAGGTTCACTCGAGAACTCTGAGGTGGTGTCTGTGTGTGTGTTATGATTGGAAGCCTGCACTCCGGCCGCTGCCATTCCTCGGTGAGCTAAATCCTACAGCAGAGCTCCGGCCGGTCAGGAAGCAGTTTTCCTGCGTTAGGAAATGTGACCTTTGTCACGGTGAAGTGGCCTCCCTGCTCGCTCTTTTGTTTAGATGTGCTGTGCAAATAAACAGATATATCAAGGGAAGTATGTACATACCGATCTCCGCCTGTAGGCTTCCAGCGAATCTCCCAATCGCCTCTCTCTCCTCGGCCCCGATCCCGCCACCTGCACAGACAATGAGCTCCATGTGGAGCCATTTCCTCAATGACAACTTAAGCACCGCGTGTCACGTTCAAGTGCTCCAATCCGGGTCCAAATGCCAACTCTAATTAAAGGCGCAGGTTGAGGTTTGTCGCCGTTGGGTTTTGCTTTTTTTTTTTAAATGATTTTTTTAGTATCTATAAAATGTTTACGAGGAGCAGACCCTGAAATAATGCAGCAGCCTGCAAATGCCAAGGGAGTTCAAATTAATGGATAAATGAAAGTGCATTAACATAAACATGTGAGATGAAAATGAACTGCATGCAGGACTCTCGGTAAGTCTCTGTGCAGCGCGATGCCCTCGATTAACACCTCCGCCTGTTTTCCTTATCGTCCAAGGGGGGGAGTGGGAGTTGAGGAGCTTGGAGCCCGGCCTGACAGCTCTGTTGACCTTGGAACCTATCTGGTGTAATCGTTTCAGTGGTTCTGAGCAGCGCACACGCCCACACACACACACACACCCATACACACACACACCGTCCCAGCGCTGAGAGTAGCAGCTCAGATTGTAGCCGACACCTGTCTCAGCCAGCGCCCTAACAGGAGGACGCAGCGCTCGTCCGGGGAAGACGAGGGACAGATTGCGGGAGAGAAAGGGAGGCGGGGCGAAGATGGTAGATGGACACGTGGGAGAAGCAAAAGTGCTGTTGGGATGACTTGAGGGAGTGACAGAGAGGCCGCCGGGAAGCGTTTGGCAAAGTGTCACCTGATGGCCCGGGACTGACTGAGATGATGTGACTGCCGCAAACAGACTCTCGGGACGGGGAGGCGGCTGTCACTGGAAACTGCACACTGAGAGAGACACACGGCGCGCTCACAGCTGAAACTTATAAATCCTGCACTGCTCCGGCTGCAGCTTTCCCTTCTTGCCGAGCTGCTGTGTGAGCAAACGGACCAGGGTCGCATAACATTTGCACATTGTTCGTGTTTTACCTTAAATTAAATTAAAACATATTTTCAAACTGAGTCATTAAACCCCTCCCTCTGTGCAAGGGGCCATTTATATAACTAGAACTAGTGGCGTCATGCTGCCGTGTTTTACACTTGGAATTGGTGTTCATAGAGCTAGTAGTAGTAGTGGCATAGTCATCTGTGTATATATAGAGCTTATCCTCTCCACCATTTTTGATGTAAATGTAAAAATTATTGCCTTGCTTGGCACATCCACATCAACCCAGAGCACCCTTCCGACCATATAGTACTACATTGACTAAAATGGCTGGACTGTAGCATTGTTATTATATTTCAAGGTTGTTCAGTTTTCCTTTACGGGTTCTTAGGCTGTTCTCTGGCAGAAATAACAAAGCATAAATAAAAAAAAAAAGAAAAAAGAAAAGGGCTAAGAGCATTTTTTTTCTCTTTCTGCTGAAATGCAAACATTTAGCAAAGAGACACATCTTAGCGGGTACCCGTCTTTAACGGTGCATCCCTTGGTAGCTACATGGCATTGCCTGCATATTTACAAGTCTTCTTAACCATTTAAGGCTTTTTGTCATAAATTTAAACTCGCACGACACCAGCCGAAGTCGCTACCCATAGCAAAAAGTAGTATACGTGAAGTTAATTTTATTAAGTGTGCTTGAGTATAGCAAGTATACTACAGACCATGTACTTGTAACATAATAGAAAGTATACCAATTTAATACTTCTTCGGACTAAATTGGAACATTTTTAATTTTATAAAAGTATACTTAAAGTATACTTTATAAGGTCACTTTAAGTTTACAAAAGGACATTTTCAAGTATACCACAAGTGCACTCTTCTATGTACTGCTAGTGTACTAGGTATATACTTCTAGTCCACATTTTAGTTTATAAAAGTATACTTTGAGTATACCACAAGTACACTCTTCTTTATACTGCTAGTGTACTAGGTATATAGTTCACATTTTAGCATGTAAAAGTATACTTACTTAATAAAATGAACTTCAAGTATACTACTTTTTGCTAAGGGTAGCCAAGTTAACGATTGGTTTACCCAACATCTTGCTCCTCATCCCAAAACATACAGTTTAATTTAACCTCTCTTTAACAAAACATATATATTTTTTTCCCCATTAATACTTTATTGTTATAGATTGTCATGTCAGACAATCAGTGAGACAATTTAGTGCCAGTCTTTTGGCTTAGTTCTTATTTAAGATTCCCAATATGGCCTGTATTTGAAACATCAAAAACAAAAATCTGACAATTTCACTTCAGTTCAGTTCACTTTGTTTGTCCTCAAGGGGCAATTTAATCATTGAGTAGTACAACATGCAATATTCCCAGATAATTTTTTTTTTTTTAAAAAAAAAACCTTTAAAACATTTTTTTTTTTAAAAATCTTGAAAATTGTGAACTGATTAATTGCGTTATAGTGGCTTAAATGTCTTACCAGGCAAAGCTGACAGAATCTGCTTGTGACAGTTTTCATGACTCGATGCTACTTCATGTTATTTAAAATGTCTCATTCCCAAACTTTGTGTTGCAGTCGCTGTCCCTTTAGTAACCCGAGCAGCTTCAAACCAAATTTTCCTCAGCCTTTGGTCAGAATGAAAGAAGAGATAATATTTTTCTTGTTATTCTTATTCAAAGGTCTTAAATTAAATTCACTTAACTGCAGTGCATTATTTCTGATTCACTGCAGTCTCGACCTTTTTGATTTGTGCATGTTCCCAGATGCTAAGATCCTCAAAAGCCCATTTAGTCTCCCGTTCCAGGGAGAGAAAAACGAGGGTTAGATTGGGCTCCAAGTCTGGGCCCGAGCCAAATCTGGAGTATCTTCTTCGGCGGGCCTTCGGAGTCACCGACGAAAGCGATCGGTACGGGGCTGTATCTGGATCCGAACCGCTACGAGTCAGCGCGCCGGGGCAGAGGACAAACCAGGAGAAGGGGAGCGTGGCCGCGAAACCGCTGACTGATTTAAAATGCTGCGCTGTAGATGGACAGTTTGTGATGGCGCCGGTAGCATGATCAGAGGTTTTTTTTTTATTGATCTGCGTGCATCGTTCTGCTCAAAGGTGGCAGAGCATCTCATTTTTCAGTTTGGCTATAAATATAACCCTCCATATTCTTTCTCCTCCTTTTCTTATTCACTCCGGCTTTTTCGTTCTCGCTCGCTGTTATTCCTCAGGGGCTTTTTTTCTCTTCTGCAGAGGTGCTGTTTGTGCTCTACCCTCTTCAGAGTTCTGAGTACTTCTGCATGAATATTTCATCACACACATAGCCCGTCCATACACTCCTGTGCATTGACAGGTCTTGTAGGCGGACAGCGCATCAATACATTTACAGTGTAAAACACTTTAAATGGTATGACACATAAATGCACAGAGATGTGGCTGCTAATGTAAAGAGACGGGATCAAAATGACCCCGTTGTATCTGAAAGGAGCCGTGCCAGTCTCTCCGCCTCTCCCTCTCTCTGTTGGCTTCTCTCGTCCTTATGTCCAGTGATATGGAAGATTTTTAAAAAGCGAAAGGTTTGCCTTTAGACGGGTGCACTCTCCAATATCAGCCTTCTAAGCTCCAGAGGGTGCAATACTTTTAGATCCACCTGCCTTTTCCCTCTGCTATGGCTGAAGCCGAGAACGTTCGTCCTTGTGTTATGCATGTGCCCATGAACTCTGAGGTCGAGGGTCGAGACGTAATGTTGTGGCACGTCAGTAACTGCCCGCAGCGTTTCATTAATCAAGATACCAGCGAATGTTTAGTGTTTTGTCAAGATTTCCTCCAGACTACAGTGGATGTGTGCTTACACCGATTTGGCATAACATTATGACCACCTACCTAATATTGTGCAGGTCTCCCTTGTACTTCCAAAACAGTTGTGACTGAAAATGGACATGGGCCTTCTGAAGGTGTCTGGCAACAGCATGTGGTTAGTGGGGTGCCTTTGGTTCCTATGGGTTGAGGGGAGGGGCCTCTCATTGCTATGGGGTGGGGGTGCCTGGTCTGGTCTAGGCGGGTGCTACATGTCTAAGTAACATCCAAACCAATGAATGCCAGGTCCAAAAGTTTCCCAGCAGAACACTGAATTGTCACAAGATGGTCAATGTTATTTACGTCTCCTGTCAGTGGTCATAATGTTATGCCTGATCGGTCCTCCGTAACTCCGAAGGCTCGCCGAATTTCACACCGTATGTCTCCACCCGCCACACGTTCATGTGGCAGCTGATCAGCTTTGCTTCAGACGGTAAAGATTCACCGATCGAGAGTTCACGACCGCTGGGGGAGAGACGTGTCCGTAAATTGCGCCGTGGCCTCGGACAACCAAGAATGTGTCGAAACCCAGACTTGCCATCTAAAAATATTAAGTAAAGATAAATACGGCGTCTGCCAAGGATACTTCTCTGCGGCTGCTATCCCTGCCTCCTTCCCGGGCCGCTGAGCAAATAGCGGAGTTACTTAAAGGGTCATAAATTTGAGAGGGAGCAGAGGGGGCCAGCTTGGAAGCTTGTTGTCTCTTCCCTATTTTCTGACTCTCCGCGAGACAGGGTGATTAAAACCCTGATGTGCGCTGCTTCTGTTGCAGCGTGTGATCTCAGCGGGGAACGTATTAGCTCCCCAGCCTGTTTCACGGGAGCATTGGCAGGTCTTTATCGGCGACATGTGCATATCCCTGTCTGTTTGTGTGATTCAGGGAGTCACTGTGTGCATATATAGAAGCCCCGACATGTGTTAGCTTATATAGCTGTCATGTCAGAATTGCCACCTCACCTCCTCCACGTGTTTATTGGCTCCGTTGCTTCAAGTGGTTATATCACAAATGTGTAATGGTGAGTGGAACGCTTGCAGATTGCCTTAGGCCCCCAAACAAGCAGATTCAAGGTTTTAGTCTTAATGAAAATCAATCCTCATGTAAGGGCTGCTCTTGGTATTTTGTTAAATCCTGTTTGAATCCCCACTAGCAACTAATTTTAGAGACCTCAAAGATTCAGTTAATCTTTTTCATGGCTGAGAGTGTTCTAAAACTGCTGGAACCTGCTGCTTTCACGAGACGAGACGAGCATAATAATAGTAATAATAATGAGATGATCGATGGGTTTAACTTATCTGGCTAGAAGATTCTGATCAATGAAAGTGAAATAATGAAGATGAAGTGGAGAGATGAAGAAACTGTCAGAGTTATCAAAAAAAATGTGAAAAATAACAACTTAATGTAAATTTTAACCTTGAAATGTATGCTGGGAGGTATACGCATTTTTTATCAGTTTTATGAGTGCAACAGTCATTTGGACATCTAGTCAGCTGAACCCAAGATTCTGAAAGCGAGCATTAAATTATTGTAGTTTCTAATAACTCAGGTGTCACCATTTTGGTGTTTGTTGCAACCACAGGTTAGCTTCCTGTTTTATTTTGTAATCTTTTGTCTCCAATTCCCAAACTTGGTGTTTTCCTATCCTTGTGATTGTCTGATTTATTTATTTATTTTTCAGTGTGCTCTTCCCTCATTAGTTTTATCTGTGTCTCATTCTCCCATCAGCCATATATACAAAGATCAGCTACAACATTATGACCACTGACAGGAGAAGTGAATAACATTGACCATCTTGTGACAATTCAATGTTCTGCTGGGAAACTTTTGGACCTGGCATTCATCGGCGTGGATGTTACTTTGACATGTAGCACCCACCTAGACCAGACCAGGCACCCCCACCCCATAGCAATGATACTTCTTGATGTCAGCAGCCATCCCCAGCAGGATGCAGCCTCACACAGGAACAATTCAAAAAATCATGAAGAACAGCACAAGGTGTTGACCTGGCCTCCAAATTCACTAGATCCCAAACTGATCAAGTGTCTGTGGGATGATCCACAGAGGCCCCTCGCCTCAACCCATAGGGTCTCCTCAACTTTATAGTTTTATAATATGTCTGAGTAAATTACTTATATTCTCATTGGTTACCCTGTGTTAGCTCGCTAACTGTTTGCCTCAGTGTCGTCTAGACGCCACCAGTTGCCTAGCAGCGGCCTCCTCACGACTTATGGCTAATTTTGGCGTATGAATGCCAGGCGTTTTGTGTACGTAATAATAATGTTGTAACCAGAAGTTCACGAGTTCCATTTGAAGTCATCATTTATTGCTCCCTCTGACTTTGTCAGTTTTTATTTGTTTGCAAGATGTTATCAGCCTGTTTCCCTGCCTTTTACCCTCCTTTCCAGTGTTACTCCGAATCTGTTGTTTTCACCCAGTTAAATGTGTATTGGCTTCTTTTGTTTTAGAGATCTTTGGTTGTCTTTTCCCTACGCTGTTTTGTTTTTGCTCTGTTTTTGAACTCTAGCAACTTTAACCTTTGTTCCTCATCCTGCCTCGTGCTTCCTGCATTTTGATCCTCCTTTTTGTTACAACATCACTGAAACGACTGTTCAATCCAAAGAATATGCTGAAAATGATCATTTTTGAAAAACAGAATCTCAAAAACAACACTTAATTTAATAAACCTCTTGAAAAGCAAGTGAATAAAACTCAGTAATGTGGCCCATTTGCTCACCTGTACCACTGGGACAATTGTGACTCATTCTTTGCTGTGTAGTCCGTGAAGGGAGTGACTCAGACAGATGTGCTTCACTGTCATCGAGAAGTCATGTAACCATGTGAACATCTGTTGGTAACCCCCCGTAGCAACATCCGGTTCCCATCCAAGATCAATGTTAGTAGATATGAAATATGTTATTTAGGTTAGCGGCGTCCAGCAACTCGATCCTCTGCAACAACACTGGGGTTGGCTGTTTAAAGTGAAGTGGCAAGAAACCAGAGGATCTCACTGTTTGTAATAGCTCGCATTGTGATCTTTACTCCACTTGGTCCTCAAGATCTGCGTGTAGGATTGCGTCTCTGGGAGCTATTTTAGTTTCTGTTCTCCGATAATAATATGGTGGAACGTCTCCGGTGCATGGCAGCCAGGCTTGGTTTCTAGAGCGGTGACTTTTTAGTTGGGCCTCACAGAAATATCCCAGCTGTGGTGCGGTGGGAGAACGAAAGCCAGAGCTCCTGTTTTTAGGGGAATTGATATGGATCTCACTAGCTGTGTTTAATCATCGCAGGCCTCACAGCCTAAGGACTCCAGCTAACTGCAACTTTGGAAATATGAGATTCAGGACTGTGGCTACAGATCAGCTTAATTCGTAGATTTGTCTTTAAGACTGTCTTCTTCTAAATTGTAAGAAAATACTGAAAATTGCTCTCACAAGTATTCAAATTTATAGTTTTATCCAACCAGTAGTCCAGTCTTAACTATANCTGTATGCCTAAAATGCAAAAGCGAGAAGCTTTTGCATTTTAGGCATACAGCTATAAATGTCTTTCATGATAATTACTTCAATGTTTTGGTGAAGTGGTCAGCTAATTGCAATTGGTAGTCATTTATTTTTCTCCTTTTTCCATTGTAGTCAACTTCAAATTGCTATTTGGGAGAATCCTGACAGTTAATACTCTACACGCCTGGCTGTGGTTGGCGCTGACACACACTAAGCAATGACATAGATCATTTGCCGCAGCCCACAGAGACAATACTGAGTCCGTGCACTCTTCCCACATTGAAAGCGGCTTACCCACAGAGAGCATAATTGATAATGTAAATAGAGAGTGGGACGTCTCCTCCCGAAGTTTGTCATGGGCTGTTTACACAATGTTCGATTCTGTTTTCCCTGTGATTTCCTGGACGTTGCACAGAGGCCTGAGATAGGCATGCAGGGGTCGGCAAGCAGACACACACACACACATAGCCACAGCGCAGGACACGCTTGACTTTGCACAAACAGAGGCTGCCCTGTCCCTGAGTGGGACGTCCGTCCACACAGGGAGGTGTAGCAGCCCAGGGAACAGAAGGGAGACGTGGGACAAAACACAGCCGCAGCACTGGTATCCCATGATCTCAGCGCTGACTGCTTTCACTTCATCACACCGTTCGTACGTGGCTTCAAACAAAAACATGAAAAATAAAAAACGAGCCGCTGCACTATTTCACAATTTGAGGTGTGACCGTTGAGAATGAGGCCCTGAATGTAAAAGAACAAACTCCACTTGGCCTCTGAAGCTGAAACCATCACGAGGGCTTTGGTTATTTTTCAGTTATTTTGTGAGTGAAGTATTGCGAAATCGACCTGTTCAGTTTTCCAAGGAGTTTCTCACCATGTCCAGCTGACTCCACGCTGGCTTTATATCTGCTGCAGTTGTTCTGCTCTCATAGAGCTTTGTGTAAAGATGAATCCAAACTGACAGAAACACAGTAAGATATTGATGTTTGGATCAGCAACAATAAAAATCCATATTAATTGTTGCTTACTCACTTTTGGCTCCCTAAATGGCTCCCTGTGAATCCTTCACAGTCCACTACCAAGCAGATATATGATTCTCATTGATTTGTGTTGGGAAAACAACAAAAAAAAGAGGCAATTCCAAACAGTGCTTGGTCAAAATGGTCTACATAGAGTTCCAATTATAGCTAGACCGTTGAAAAATATGGACGACACGTCTCCAAGTTATTGTGTGGCAGTTGTCATGGCAACTGTCAATCATCGTGATGTCACATCTTGTTTTCATACAAATAAATGTACTCTTGAAGATGCAACAGCATTGTAATAACTACCTATAAAAAAAGTTTGACCCAAGTCCCATTCACTAACATTGAATTAGAGCCTTTACTGCAGTCAGCCACCAGGGGGAGCTCCACATACTTTGGCTTCACTTTTGAGGAGCTGTCATGGCGTCCATTTTTTTTTTTTTTTTTTTTTTTTTAACTGTCTATGTAAGTATCCAAAGAGTTTTTGGGTTAGGGTGACAATTAGCATAAGCGCAATCACAAGTTGATTAAACAGCATATTTGACTACTCCAATGTAAAACTCAAACATTAGCATATACAGCTAATTAGCTCCAGGCTTGTTTTTTTGGCTTTGAAGCCATCTCAATAGCTCATACGCGCTGTTAGAATAAATAACTTCGTGGTTTTCCAGCACTGCCATGCAAACACAAACAGTGCTGCTATTTTCTCCAGATCTTCTACATCTGCTGTTTTCAAAGTGAGCTCATGAGCTAGTAGTTACGACATGGGAAACTGTGTACAAAAACGACTTGGAGTTCAAGTGGTGCCACCGCTGCTAGGCTAACAGTAAGCAAATGAACAGCTGGGTGGCTTATTATAAGAAATTTACAAAGACATACAAAAAGAATGGGGCTGCTGGGAATGTCAGTGCTTTCCTCAGACATATTATAAAATTATGAAGAAAACTATGACTTGCCATTCACTAGGTCTGCCATTACATAAAATATTTACATCCTCATTAATTGCATGACTTGCATAGTTAATGTTCGTAGTTAACACAGATTAATCACGCTTTTTGAGCTTTTTTATCAGCAATTCAGCTGCTCTGTTCATAACTCAGTTCACATCAACAGAAAAATACAGACAACTTTGTTCTTGTCAGAGAGACATCCGTCAGGGCTCAGAAGCTGAACTTGCCATTTAAAAGGCCCTTTATCCATTGTTGGCATTTTTGATGCTTCATGGCGTATTACTGCCCCCTGCATATCATTTTACAGCACTTTAGATTCTGCTTGCTTTCTGCAGTGTTACTGCTGCAAATAGAAACACAATTCCATGTGAAAGCAGCGTAAGATCATCAGGTAGGGATGACATGACCTACTTCCTATTTTTAGTTTTAGCTGGTAGCTGTCACATTCTTTTTTAAGGCATATTTTCCTGCCTTATCAACCCCAAAACATCAGCTGAAGACCATATTTACAGTTTTAGCATTAGCTTGTTGTATTTAGCAAAGTTTAGCCTACTACTTTAGCAACATTCTACCAGATAAAATCTACACTTGGTGGCTAGAAATCTGAAACCTTGCGTTTTGTGCTGTGCACGACACTGGAAAGCTTGACAGGCATAGCAGTCGTAAGTGGAAGGGCTTTTAATAAGCCAACTCTTATATATACAGTATACTGTATCTTTAATGTGTATTCTGTTTTGTCCTGAGTTTCTCACTAGTTCTCTGTAACAATGTTTAATTTGGAAAATAATTCAGACGTGGTATTCTAGGAAGTTTGCTTTTGGGGGATGCCAAAATGTAAATACAATCTTAGATGTTGACACGAATTTGCTGACACAAGTTTGCGTCCATCCTGCCCTTTTGCTGAGAGGGGACTTCCTGTCTTCAATCGTGCTTTTCCTGCCAAGACAACTGTTATCACTCCGGGGAGAACTGGGTACTTTCCCCGAAAATATGCATAAGAAAGCCAATTAAGTAAAAAAATAATAATAAATAAATAAAAAAAGGTGCATGTGCAGAATGTAGACTTCATTCAGAAAAGAAGTTTTGAATAAATTAATATTTTATTCTTGTTAGTTTAATCCAAAACAAACATTTTTGTTGTTTTCATGAGTTTCGGACTAGTTTGCATGTGTCTTTGTGCAACGTGGGTCTTCTCCACACTTCCGCTCTGCTCCCCTTGCAGTTTGGTCAGCAATCTGCCCGTTCAGCACAATGCATTGTGGGATCCCACTGCCTAATCCTGGGGTTAAAATTGAGCGTACGTTCCCTGCTGCTGTAATGAGTTCTCTGTCGTCACAGAACAAACCAGTTACGCATCCCAATTACCGCTCCCTGTGTTAACTTGGCCAGCAATTCCCCCAGTCCACCTTGTTAAAAGAAGAAGGAAAGCTGGTGCGTGACGGTGATGGAGGGATTTGACCTTGTGCAAATCCGTGTGTGTGTGTGTGTTGAGTGGGGGTGGTCAAATGCTGACTGGAGATACGCAACATCACACATGCAAAGGAGGGTTGAAGGTAGCAGCTCACTGCTGGGCATGCACATATCCACAACATCGCAGAGAGGGAAAGAGAGCGAGAGCAGCCCTGCAGCAGATGATTTAAGAGCTGGCTGAAGCAATCAATATTTTAGCAGATATAAAATCCAGAATTGCCATCCGAGGTGTATTTAAAATGATGTGAATCGGAGCTGTAGAATAAGCGCGGTGTATATCAGCCACTTGCCCTCTTGTATAAAATTGTGTCTCGCGCTCTGTAGGTATGTGAGGACAGAGAACGGAAGACTTTTCAGCAAAACGGCTACTGTGAATTATGAGTTTAATTATTTTACGACAAAAGTAGCTGTAGTTAGTAGTAGGACTATCCAATTACATGCTGATGTTTTTTTTTTTTGTGTATCAGATGAAACATGCCCCATAGCCCGGCTAAGACTGACCTATTTACACCGATCAGGCATAACATTATGACCACCTTCCTAATATTGTGTAGGTCTCCCTTGTGTCTCCAAAACAGTCGTGACCCATCAGAGAATGGACATGGGCCTCCTGTGTTGTAAGTGGGGGCCTTTGAGGGGAGGGGCCTCTGTGGATCATCCCACGGATACTTGATCAGTTTGGGATCTACTCTAGTGAATTTGGAGGCCAGAACAACACCTTGTGATGTTCTTCATGTTTTTCTTTAGCTGTTCCTAAAACGTTTTTGTGTGGGTGTGTCTGTGTCAGGCTGCATCCTGCTGGGGAGGAGTGTCACAAGGAGTGTCATTGCTATGGGGTGGGGGTGCCTGGTCTGGTCTAGGTGGGTGCTACATGTCTAAGTAATATCGACAGCAAAGTTTCCCATCAGAACATTGTATTGTCACGAGATGGTCAATGTTATTCGCTTCTCCAGTTAGTGGTTTTAATGATGTGGCTGATCGGTGTATAATAACACTGTCCCAGTTTACATTGCTGTAAATTTGTAATTCAGTAAATCTGTAAAGTAACAGTAATATTTTCAGTTTAGTATTTGACCTATCTTGCAGTGAAAAAAAAATGTAAATACAGTCGCATATCTTTACCTAATAAAGCTGAAATGTGCTAACATATTCCTAAACACATCCAGCGGACATGGAGTGAGACAGGAATCAATTTGAAGTAGTTTCAGCTGCTACGACTTCACATGTGTAGCATGTTTTTATGTGATTGTTTTCTTTTCACACCGGTGTGTTGACTTAGTGATGAGATTATGTGTGTGCGTGTCGGTTTCTGCCACTCTCAGCAGGAAGTCCAGTCTCGGCATTAGATTTTTTATTTTTTTTTTGCCAGACAAATGCATTTCTCCGAGAATATACACCTTCTTTACATACCAGCATAGACGTAATTCATCCCAAAAGAACGAGCATACAGGAAAGGTAATGACAGCTGTCACAGAAATAATCAAAATGAGGAACTGACTGCATCTCTTCCGAATATTAATTCCTCACTTAAAGATCCCTGTGGTGCATTTCATTGATTTGTTTGCTGTTGTGATGTGAGCAATGGATGATTGAATTGTGCTGAACCGGCGTTTCTTTAAGCTTTTCTATTAGGCAGATATTTTGACACGGAGGAGTGGAGGATGGGGAGGATGGGGAGGATGAGGCGGGGGCGGTGGCTTGGATCATTACCCATCTTAACCGCAAACGGCCATAAACAAGACAGAAACGTGGCCTGGATGAGTAATTTACAGCCGCAATCTCATCAGACGTAAATCCTTATCTCTTGCCAACATATTGGCAGTCAGGGGATAAACAATTTATCAGCCTTTTGAATAAATCATTTTATTTTTTGTGATCTTTACATACGTGCCCCACCTCTATCACTTGTTCTGTATGCTCACTTTGTCTCCTCTCTCTCTCTCTCTCTCACGTCCCCTAAACAGAATCCTGAGCAACAACAAGATCTCTCTGCTGAGGAACGGCTCCTTCTATGGCTTGGCTGCCCTGGAAAAGCTGTGAGTACTTAAATCAAGCTCTCTTTACTGTTTGGCCCTCCCCGGAGTCCTAATGGCTGTCATCACATGGGCGGTGTTGCGCTGTAGACGGGGACAGGAAAACAGGGACACAGTGGGAATAAAGAGATCCTTGTGTGGGTTTGCCCTGCAAAGAGGCTTTTATTTATTATATACCTGTCAATGCTTGGGCTTTACCGCAGCCGCCACATCAAATGGCTTAAAACGGTTTTGAATGCAGCGTCGTATGAAGGGCTAACGCAGAGCAAGAGCAGGGGACCTTGACGTTATGGCTTACTGTGCCTGCGTTGATGAATCTCGCGCCGCGTGCGGCGTCCCAGAGGATGCCGTTCGTGCAGCCTGATGATGAGCTCTGCAATGGCTTCCCTGCCCCCCTGAAGTCAAGTATTGATTGCTTTCACCTCCGTCCAGCCCAGTGA
>JASGAT010343327.1:0-12651 GCA_030220025.1 Chelon auratus | reverse complement strand
TGCCTCTTGATTTCTGTCACCTGTGTCTCGTCACCCCTTGGTTCCTTGTGTGTGCATATATAGCCCTGCCTTCCCCTTTGTTCCTGTTGCGTCATTCCCTATGGTTTTTTACTCTGTGTCCCCATGGTTTTTGGTCTTCTGTGTTTTTGCCACCCCAATGTGTTTCTAGTGTTTTTGCCTGAGACTTGTCTTGTCTCCTTTATTTTGTCTTTTGAGAGTTTTGGATTTTAGTTTGCCGGAGATCCTGCTCTTTCTGCAGCGCTTTTTGTTTCCTTTTTATTTAATTAAACTCAGTTCTTGCTCACTCCTGCCTCGTCCTGCTTTTGTTCTGCATTTGGGTCCTACCTCACCACCTCCCTCAGACAAAACCGTAACACTAATCACTCTGTTAGCTGTTTAAACAAAATGACAGTGTCACAGTGTGTTGTGTTTTTAATTGTTTTATTTATTATGTTTTTAGTGCATGCATGTGGTTTTATTTACTGCCTGTGAACACACCACTTGATTGTTGAGTAGCTACACCTGGGAGGTTCCACCCTTTCCCCAAATGGACAGCCACATAACCAATCAGTGGCAACGGAGAGGGTCTGGCCCAGAAGGTAACAGTGGCATCAGGGGCATATAGAGCAGAGAGGCTCAGACTTTGAAAGAAAGACAGCTAACATGGGAGAGGGACGCCACAAGAGCTATTATGTGAGAGGGACGCCAGAGGGACGTCAGGGCGGCGCGAGGGGACGAGAACGAGAGCCCAGAATACGCCGAGTGAGCCGAGAGATGGGCCAAGGCAGCGGTTGTGCCGGCCGCAAGGAAGAAGAAACCAGAGCGTTAAAATACGAAGTACTCGCAGCAGCAGAGCATAGCGCTCTGTCTGGCAGGTAAGTATCTCCCTATGGGCCGTACTAACGCTCCGGTGTGTGGTTGTGTGGTAGCACGATAACTCACTGTTGTGTGGACACCCGTACTGGCCTTGTGTTTTTATTTCCAGGTGACTCCCAGGATGCCCACTGCAAGCAGCAGATGAGGCACCTGCAGCACTTGGCGCGGCGGCAGGCCTCCGTCGCCCCCCTCTGAGCCGTCTCATACCCGGTCTGGCGACCACAATGGACTCTTTTAAGCTCCTTTGACGAATGGACTGTTTTTAACGGGTGTAGTTCATTTTTAGACTTTGGTTTTAAAACCTCTTAAGGTTTTAACGCCCTGTGTTTTTTATTGTTATAAGTCCTGGCAATAAAACCATTGTTTTAGTGCACCGGCATAGATTGGTTTCCCGTCCTCTCTTTCCTCTGATGCTGTTAGCGTGCTCTCCCCCGATTATTCACCAGAACCTGTGTTTCCCCCTTTAACAATAACTTTTCTATTCCATTATATCCACCACTTCTCACCCATTACAGACAGAACACAATGATCTTTACTATTTAAAGCTAAAAACTGTTCAGAGTGGGGGCTTCAAAACTGAGCAATCAGTGGCTCCTGCTTACAGACAACAATTAGTGATGAATGGTGACTCACAGAATAATCTTTATCCTGACTCCACCTCCCATGCTCCTTCTCTCTGCACACAACTAAAAGGATCTCCTCTTATCCTCCCAGACTTCTTCCTCCCAGGAGAGACTTTGACTCCAAGCCCTCCTTGATCAACTCCCAAGAGCTTTCCTGTCTCTCCCCTGCCACCTCCTCCTCCACGGTTGGTCGCTGAACTAGAGTGTTGCATGTCAGCTGAGACTTGCGTACGGACCCTTTCTCATTTGGTAGTCCTGATCAAAAGATGGCTGGATCACTCACAGACAAACTGGACACCAAATGTGATGCTACTCCTGCGCCAGAAACCTGAAAAGCAAGAACAAGCTGCAGTCTGCCTCAGTCTGGCCTCACCTTGACAACTTTCGTGCTACATGCAAAGTCAAAGTCAGCTTATTGTTAAATCATCATGTCTCCTCAATTAACTGATAATACACTAATTTGCCAGGCATGTTAGCAAAAATCCAAAAGTGGCCCTACATTAAATGAAACAGTGCAAGAAAGGTGGTATACAGCTGTATGATAATTTTGGAGGATGTAGTTTATAGTGCTGTTAGACTATAATGAACTGAACACTAAAGTGTTGCAGTTATTTTGTCAAAATAATAGAAATAACAGAAATGTTGGTAAAACACAATCTATTTCAATAGTATAGTGTAGTATAGTATAATGCACAGCTTCCAAAATGAAGAAAAAAATCAATCCACAATTCTCTCAGCTGCTTGAAACTAATGCTGAATATTAAAACCTTCATGAAAGCCTCATAACACAATCAAGGATCCGTCTCCCGTTCTGTTTCACTGTCTGAGTTTTACTGTCAATAAACTTTACAACCCTTTTTAATCAACGCTACAACTTTTTATTCATGTCCTAATTACTTCTGGAATTTAAACTATTTGTATTGTACGGTGTGAGAATAAGAGAGACTTGAATAGCTGTTCATGGCAGACTGGCGAGTAGAGTATGATGAATGAATAAGACAGCACACCACAACGAACCAGACTCATATTAGCAGGAAGTATTTGACGTCTTGTTGTAAGGAATGTTTCCCCCTTCTTATATAGCTGGTTTTGTATAAGGAGAGAGATCCAGAAAAAAAACATGCAGAAAAAAAATCTTAAAAGCCTCATGCATTATTGTTTCCCTATTTTTCTCCAGTACATGTTCTTATTCTGGACACCACAGTGGTTAGCACTGATGTCTCACAGCAAGAAGGTTCTGGGTTCAGTTCCACCTGGGGCCTTTCTGTGTGGAGTTTACATGTTCTCCCTGTGTCTGTGGGGTTTCCTCCCACTGTCCAAAGACATGCTCGTTAGGTTCATTGGTGATTCTAAACTGGCCGTAGATGTGCATTTGAGTGTGAATGGTTGTCTGTCTCTCTATGTTAATCCTGTGATAGACTGCCACCTGTCCAGGTTGTACCCCGCCTCTCTCCCGATGACAGCTGGGATAGGCTTCAGCACCCCCACGACCCTCCAGAGGACAAGCAGTTACAGAAAATGAATGAACAAAAATAATGCTTTATTTTTTTATTCAGGGTGTGAAAATAATGTTTTTTTTATTCAAAGCAAAAAGATGAAAATAAAAAATCCAATGAGGGATTCATGAAACATGCACTGAAAGCCAGTTATGTTCTTACAAGTCGAATATGTTGATGAATTGAGTTTGATCTTCAATTGGACAGACGTGCCAGGCATTTCAGAACTGACATAAGGAAATGCCTCAGTAAACCCGTATAAGGGCGGCAGACTAGAATGACTTGTGCAACTCACAACCTAACAAGCCACTGCAACATAATACTCATAGAATAGTAAAGACAGCAAGAAATGGCAGGCAACAGACTAGTGAAGAAGGCTGGCTCTGCTCTGGGGTGCCTTCTTGAGCCTGTGGAGGTGGTGGGGGATCAGAAGATGGAAACAAAGCTGTCATTGTTGATGGAATACCAGTCTCACCCCCTCCATTGTGCTATTGGCAGTGCCTTCAGCAGCCGACTGCTTCACTTGCGTTACCACAGGTCCTACTTTAGAACCGATACCTGGATGAGCTCATCTTACTTTATCAGGGTTTCAGTCTGATATTCCACTTGATCACCATTGATCTTGATCACCTTAACCATTCAATTAACACCAGACATCATAACAGAGGATCATATTGCAAGGTCTGAAGACAATGGTATGAATCAGTGAGGTTGACTCTTCTTCAAAAGAAATTTAATTAACCTGATTACATTGTTTGATTCCACAACAAACAAAATCACTCGAATTCTACCTAAAGCCCACTGTTGTTTCAGGCTACATGTCCATTTTAAATCATAGGTACATGAATGAATGAAACAAAAGTCTGTATTAGAAGTCTTTATTTTATTTTGAAAATGGCTTCAGTGCACCATTGAGCAGAGTGCACCACAGTTAACAAAATGATCCACCTGAGGTCCTCTCAAACTGAGCACCAAAACAAAATGTGAGACTCTGCATCATATATACTGTATGTAATCAATTTTAAAATTTAAATTATTAAATGACTGTCGAGTTTTTCTGCTGTATTCTATTTGTGTTTACTGCATTAAGTGTGGTCAAGGATACCCTTACATTTCATTCTTACCAAAGAAAAAACGAGGTACTGAATTATTGATGAATGCCATGAAAATTCCTGAAGTGTAAGATAGTTAATCTCAATTCAAAACTGTATTTCATGCCATATACAAACATTACATGTCTTTGTCTTGAAGTTAGTAGAAGTCACTGTGCTCAGTCCCACAGTCCAACAAAAGTTACCTCAATAATATACAGAATCTTCACATCATCTGACAGCCCGTGAGGGAGAATTAAATGTTTTGTAATTTACTTCTTTTTCTTTTCTTCTTTTTTTTTTTTGAAAAAATGTGTCCCTGGAACAAACCCATGCACTCTACCATGGCTGGCATTGCAAGCACTGACACCTATCACCTAACCCATAACATTCGGCTCTGCATACATCATCACTTGATTTGATTTGGGATGTGATTTATTTATTTGTTTAGCGCTGAGACCCCACAGTCATTATTTTCCCTTGTAAATAATTCAATAAAAATGTCAACCGCCGCCCAGCTCTACATTAATATTACGCGTAATAAAGATAGTGGGAGGGAGCAGGTGTATGCAGGTGTGATGTGAGAAACAGACATACTGTATAAACTCACTCAGGATCATCACAACAGACAGTCTTATGGTGAGCTAGAACAATATAGTAGAAACATCACATTATACCATGACTTGATGATTTGTAGTTGAGATTTGTTAATGTAGCTATCATTTTTGCATATGTCATACGTAAGTTACTGGGCTGAACATTAGAGTTTATGGCAAGCTTGTACATTCAGTTACCTACTGCATTTTATTGTACTGCACACAATGTCCATTTCAGGTACTGAGCATTAAGTGGATTCAATTTCTATACCATCAGTGTATTAACTGAGGGGGGAGGTAGGAGAAAATACAACTTTGTCAGGCTAAACATAAAGTATACTTGCTGTATGTATTCACCTTTTGCACACTTTGTCATATTTTACATCTATACTCAACTCACTACAATAAACTACTCTGCACTCTGTATTTGACTGCACTCCAATTCTCATTCAGCTTCAGACCACAGTTCCTGGCCCTACCACTGAGATGCACTCCCACATAATGTCCTCACCACCATGTTTCTCTGTAGAGATAATGAGTAGTGACGGAGTGTTCTCCAGACATAGTGCTTGGAATTCTGTCCAAATAGTTCAGTTTTTGATGAGATCAGAGAATCTTCCCTTTAGCCAACTCCAGGGTGCCATGCACCTTTTGTTCACAATGTCTTTCCTCTAGCTGCTCTACCATAAAGGCCTGTTTGATGAAGTGCTGTTGAAATAGTTACCCTTTCAGCAAGTGTCAAACTTTTATTTTTATTTTTCACTGTCACTTGGGCCTCCTTATGTGAGTTAGCCTGATTGGCTCTCATGAGCTAATGTCTTGCTGCATGATACCTGAGACAATCAATACTGATTCAGAAGTACTTATAGCACCTCTGTGTTAAAGTAGCTGTGCAGAGGGTCTCAT
Organism: Chelon auratus; assembly: GCA_030220025.1. NCBI lineage: Eukaryota > Metazoa > Chordata > Actinopteri > Mugiliformes > Mugilidae > Chelon > Chelon auratus. Next base: position 7,063 of record JASGAT010343327.1, on the reverse strand, counting down.
CTGTCCCTGGACAGCAATGGAACAACCAACCTGGCATCCCTCAAGAGCATTCACCTACATCTGCTTCTGATCTTCTCTGGCTTCAGAGCCAGGAACTTTGACAAAATAAAGAAATTTGAAAAATCCCATTTGCACTCAGGGAAGCATCACACTTGTAGAAGAGGCTGCTGTACAATAACTGCAGACATAGTGCTACGTGAAGACGAACAGGACAATTTGAGATGGCAAATTGATTTTCACTTAGCATGGTGCAGAGTTTTTACATTATGCATTTTAGAGGGATAGGAACTCTTTTTTTCCCCCAAGATGAGAATTAACATTTATCTATTTTGGTCCAAATCCTTTAATTTGACACATAAATTGTCAAATGCACCCTAATGCAATATAAAATACAGTCAAAACCATTTCCTAAGCAGATTTTCCTTTGAAATGATCAAATGTGAGCATGTGTTTTGCTGTGAATGTTAAACTGTACTCCAGAATTGCAAGTAAATCCCAACTTCAGTGTACTCATTTCAATCCATAATCCAGCCTCTGGATTTTTCATCTCTTTAGCATGGATAGGGCCTGTTTCACTCAAGCCTACCATCTCAACATTGTATCAGCATGTGCCTCATATTTGGGTTTCATCTCCTGCCATATTTTCTCCTGTGGGGAATCCATTGTTTCAGTATAAAAAGCATCTCATTTCACTCACTGATTTGTTTACTCGGCTAATGGGACCGTAGTGTCCTTTGTGGAGCTTTTGCAGAGCGTGACAGAGCTTTGCTGTATTGTGGAGAAAGAGAGAGAGAGTTTGGCTAGAAAAGAGGCAAAGTCTACCCCATTTGATATCAGCGAGGCTTTCATGCTGGATTTAATGACTCTTCGCTGGTTGACATAATTGCATTTTCAGATTTTTAATAAGAATTTTAACATGATAAGGGAGAAATGTTCAGTGTCGTGAACACCACTTTTCACAAATGCTTTCCTTTTTAACTGTGATAATAATAGTAATTACAAAGATAATATACTCTAATTGCCAGGAGGGGATAAAATAATTTTACCCCCTAAATCCATATCTGCTAGCAGTCTTCTCCTCTGATTGTTTGCTCTTGCAACAGGTTGCATCAGACATTAAAGGAATATTTGAACATACAAACCTGTTGTTGGTTATACACAGTATAAGAAATGATTACTCTCAGTGAAAAACTGTGCATGGCAGTCGCAGGGACATCATGCCTGTGTAAATTATAGACAGTACATCCTGCAGAGGTGATAATCTACTTAAACTGTATTGCTGTATTTCAGATAATGACAATAATGTCACAATAATATGACAGGTTATGCAAGATGTGTGTTGGGAAATCCATGGAACTGTACTTATGTGGTCAAAACTCTTTCCAAACAAAACAAAACAAGAAAAGATCTACAACAATCCTAGCAGTTAAACATTAATGTCAGTATGCCGATATATCAAAAAAACAACAACATATGACACACTGAAACAAGGGAGGGTTTTCATTTAAATGACTTAGTTCAGTGCATTGGTTGGGTAACACTGACTGCTTTGTACTTAAAGGGAACCTATTGTGTATTTTTCCAACTTTGTTATATTGTTTCAGGTTGGGGCCTTCATCAAGGTCATAAATAGGCCAAGTGTTTTTTTTGTTTTTTTTAACTGCTACTTAATTATTCTTTCCCTCCTTCATGTACCTTAGCAGTAGATGACGTTTTGTCATATATATAGTAATACAGTGTCAGATGTTCCTATTAAATACATTTATATACAAAGTATATAAAAGTCACAGCAAGACAGTCCCAGGTTCAAATCAGTGGGCCGAGTGGGCCTCTCTGTGTGGTGGTGGCATGTTCTCCCTGTATCTGCGTGGGTTCTCTCCGGGTACTCCAGCTTCCTCCCACCGTCCAAAGACATGCTTGTTAGGTTAATTGGTGATTCTAAATTGGCCGTAGGTGTGTATGTGAGTGTGAATAGTTGTCTGTCTCTCTGTGTTAGCCCTGCAATAGACTGACGACCTGTCCAGGGTGTACCCCGTCTCTCGCCCGATGACAGCTGGGATAGGCCCCAGCAGACCCCGCAACCCTTCACAGGAACAAGCAGTTACAGGAGATGAATGAATGAAGTATATAAAAGTGATGCCAGAGAGCCAAAAGCTCTTCTGACTCCTCTGCATACTTGGTTTCCAACAGTGTTGTTCTACTGTCAGCCAAGTTGAGGTTGGGGCAGATGGAATTGTAAATAGTTCTGTAGATATTTGGTTAGCAAAATGTTTGAACAATTAGCCTAATAGTGGAGCTAAGAATAAGTCATAGGATCACCAGTGTTATTATGATTCATCCAGAGGGGGAGTACTAGGATGTTTAACAAATTCCATGGCAGTCCATCTCAAGATATTTGACAATTTCTTATAGTGTTTTAGATATTTAATCGATATGGGAGTTATGCTTCATTTATCACATAAGAAACACCTTTGCTATGCTCACCACTAAATCACCAACACCATCTCAAAGAAAGCGTGAACTTCTGTGTGCAACTGTGTGAAACACACAAAATAAAATAAAATAAAATAAACGGCTCACAACTGCAACTCTGTTCCTGTCATTATCTTTAAAGAGCCGGTCAATAGATTATGGAGATAGCTATTAGACAACTCTAATATTTAAGTTCCAAGTTTCTAAAAAACAGAGTGATATACTAAATGAGTTTCTCACAAAGACAGCTATACAACATGCTCTATGCTCTAGTTCAAAGAATGGTTATGCCTGCTTGTTGTCAGAATAGAAAATGCCTCCCCTTGATTCTCTCCCTAAGTCCTTGGCCGAACACAGGGTGAAATGCCCATTGTTTTGTTTATACAATATCAGAGGTGCCGGCGCCTTAATCTCAAAAAACGAGAGTGATTGGACTGAATTATCTGTATGATTGCCCTTTAGAACTGCTGTCAATGCTATTCTCCTTATCCGGCTTCTCAAAGCCTCTCTCCCAGCAAGAAGCCTATGTGAGGGGAATACAATGCAGGCAGTTCAGACGCCACAAAAGGGCATTGCATTAGAAAGCCATACCTCTGCTGTGTGACCTTTGGCTATGTTGGGGAGGTTGGTGGAATCCCTGTGGACAACCAGTCAACTCCAGTCAAGGGAACAGAGTAGATTCTAAATCTGTGATTCAAGGTGTACACGTCAGCAAGCACCCAGGCAAATGGCAGTTTATTGTTTCCCCTATTTACCACCCATGTCAAAGTAAAGACACCAGACTGTGCAAACTGCATGTGTATCCCACCTGAATATGACTGCTCTATGAATCCACGTAAACAAAAGGTGGAGGTCTTCGTCACTGTATGTACAGAAAGATTTATTCATATTTTAATTCTATTCTGGGCATGATGCTGGAATAATTTCGAACTGCAAACAGAATGTTTCACCATTCATCTGATTAGAGCTGTCAAAGCACTTCAAGATGCTGACAGTCATTTACCCTATAAGGAAAGGGCCCCATTTTTGCCATAAATATATTATGTACATAGATGGACAAGAGCGGAACATGGAACTGTTGGAATGCTACTATATGAGCAACCCCAGAGAGAAGGGACCAATGTGAATGTGGGACCAATGGTTACCTCGAAACCCACAATCAAGGCCAACAGCGAAACAGCTGTTAGCCCAGTGTTCCATCATCCACAATCGAAATCTCCTCTCACAACTAGAGATCGATGAGATACAACCAGTTAATCAGCGCGAACAAACAGCGCTGTGAAGGATGCATGCATTCTGCTTATCACGGAAACCTGGCTTCACCATTCCATACTGGATTCTGCTATTGAGCTATCTATTTCATTATTTATCTTTTATAGCTACTCTTTTTGCTCTTGTTATTTTTTATTTTGCCTTTTCTTTAAGCTGTTGTAAACTGCAATTTCCCCATTGCGGGACTAATAAAGGTTTCTTCTTATTCTTAGCAGGCTACACCACATGGTGCCATGACAGAACAGTGGACTCCGGGAAGAGCAGAGGAGGGGGACTCTGTGTGTTTGTGAACAACAGCTGGTGTACCAACACAGTAAAGGTAGACAGTCACTGCTCCCTAAATCTCTGGACGATATGCCCCCCTCAGGAAAACTGCTCCAGTCATCACAAAGACTATTACCACATGGCCAGAAGGTGCCTCCCAGCAGCTCCAGGACTGCTTTGAAAGGACCAGCTGGGGGGTCTTTGAACACCAGGATCTGGAGGTGTTCACAGACAGTGTTCTATGCTACATTGGAAACTGCATAGACACTGTCACAGTGGACAAGTGCATCTGGGTCTACCCCAACCAGAAGCCCTGGATGACACAGGGTGTCCAGCAGCTGCTAAAAGTGAGGAACACCGCATGGAGGTCCGGCAACAAAGCTCTCTACAGCACAGTCTGAGCCAACCTGAGGAGGGGGATCAGAGAGGCCAAGACAGGCTACAGGAAAAGGACAGAGGACAACCTGGGCAGTAACAACAGCAGGCAGGTGTGGCAGGGAGTTCAATTTCTGACCAACCACAGGACCAACCTCAGAGTGGCTGAAGGTGACCCCATGCTGGCAGAGGAGCTGAACATCTTCTTTGCCCACTTCGAGGTCACAGCACCAGAGAAAGCACCACTACACAACACGGCCCACAGCAAAGATCTTCCAGTCCCTGGCACAGTCCACTGTCCCACCCTGTCTGAAATCCTCACCTATAGTTCCCCTGCCCAAGAAACAAGAAACTACCGCCCAGTGGCACTCACCCCAGTGGTGATGAAATGCTTTGAAAAACTGATCCATAGTCACATCACAACTGCCCTGCCCCGTAGCCTTGACCCCCACCAGTTTGCCTACAGAGCAAACCGATCTACAGAGGACGCCATAGCTATAGTACTCCATATTGCACTATCACACCTGGAGCAGCAGAGGAGCTATGTGTGGATGCTCTTTGTGGATTACAGCTCAGCTTTCAACACCATCCTCCCACACAACCTAATGGCAAAACTGGGGGACCTGGGGCTTCCACACACAACCTGCATGTGGATCAACAGCTTCCTCTCTGATCACAGACAGAGGGTCAGAGTGGGCCACTACACATCCATGGCCCTAAGCCTCAGTACCGGCTCCCCACACGGCTGTGTGCTGAGTCCCCTGCTCTACTCCCTCTACACACATGATTGCTCCTCTATCCATCACAGCAACACCATGGTGAAGAGACGAGGTGGAGCAGCTGTCATCATGGAGCAGGACCAACAATCTGCTCCTCAACACTTCAAAGACCAAAGAACTCATCATACACTACAGGAGAAAGAAAACAGATTCCACAACTAATCAGCAGGGAGTGTGTGGAAAGGTTGGCAGACTTCCACTTCCTGGGAGTCCACATAGAGGAGAGTCTATCCTGGAGTGTGAACACCTCTGAGCTGCTGAAAAAGGCTCAGCAGAGACTGTACTTCCTGAGAATACTCAGGAGGAATAACATCACACAAAGACTGCTGGTGTCCTTCTATCGTGCCTCCATTGAGGAGATATACTTCCATATACTGACATACTGCATGGGTATATGGCTGCACAGCAGCTCAGAGGAAAGCGCTCCACAGGGTCATCAGCACCGCCCAAAAGATCGTTGGCTGCCCTCTCCCCACACTGGAAGAACTACACAGTTCCCATTGTCTCAAAAAAGCCCAGAACATTATAAAGGAAACCCAAAATCCCGGTCACTCCCTGTTTGAACTGTTACCTTCAGGCAGATGGTACAGATCAATAAATGCAAGGACAAACAGACTCAAACAAAGTTTTTCTCCAACAGCAATAACAACTCTCAATGCTGCACAAAAGTAATATGCACTTTTATGCAATGACTGGGTGTTTTTATGCAATGACTGGGTGTGCATGAATGTGTGTGTTACCTATGCTGCTAAATGTTGTTATATGTTTTTATTTATTCTTTTTATTATATCAAATGATGCACTGATAGGAGAGCACTTTTAATGTCGTTGTACTTCTGACAATGACAATAAAGATCTATTCTATTCTATGCTATGGCAAGGGGGAGCCAGGACGACAGGTCAGCGGGGGGATGCCACCATCACCCCCACAATCAGAGATTGGGTACTAAGCCCCAGGAAAAACCAACAGCCGCAGTACAGGAGCTGCTGACCTGAGAATGAAGATCATGGCCCAATTAGAAACCTGGAACCCCCAGCGAATACCAAAGCTGACTTGTAAAGTACCCTCAAGATCTGCTAGTGGATGTGAATGCTGCACTAACAACAGTTCATATGGGAACCATCATTGAGACCAATAAGCTGATACACAGTACAGCAACAGTAATCCTAGAAATGCTTGGATACAAGATCAAACCATAACAGGCAGCATCCACCTTGGAGGATACGGTTAGAGACCAAGATAAGGGCAACACGGAGAGAAGTTAGCCAGCTAGCAGAGCTACAGAAAGGCAACATGGTGCATAAAGGGGCACCCAGGAAGTACACCAAGCTCTCCACCAAGAGCTGAGGTAGAAGAATACTGGAAGGCCATATGGGAAAGAGAGGCATCACACAACGATGGCCAATGGCTAATGGACCTATGAGCAGACCACAGCAACCTCTCAGAACAAGAACCAGTAACCATCTCAATGGCATACATCCAAGAAAGAGGATCAAAGAAGAAGAGCTGGACAGTACCAGGCCCCGATGTGATCCATGCCTACTCGCTGAATCATCAGATCATCACAAAGAGTGGTTACAGGTACCAATTCCGAAGTGGAGCAACAATTAGCCACCTGCTCTACATGGATGACATCAAGCTGTACGCCAGGAATGAGCAAAAAATCTACTCACTGATCCACACCACCAGGATCTACAGCAATGACATAGGAATGTCATTTGGATTGGACAAGCGTGGCTGGATGGTATCAAAGAGAGGCAAGATGATCAGAACTGAAGGGTCCGACCTACCTGAGAGCAACATACACTATATTACCAAAAGTATTCGCTCACCCATTCAAATGATCAGAATCAGGTGTTCTAATCACTTGGCCTGGCCCCAGGTGTATAAATTCAAGCACT
>JASGAT010343322.1:14224-31432 GCA_030220025.1 Chelon auratus | reverse complement strand
ATCTCACAAGGACACACGCATCTACAAAGCTAGTGGCCAAAAACACCGATACCTCCACCACAGATGATAGCTCGCCGTCTAAACCCTACCGAAATATAAATATTGTATATATATATATATAAATATAATATAAATATAATTATAAAATATATAAATATCAAAAGTAATGTACAAACACCTGTCTGTTCTACTCATTTCAACTGCCTTGTGAAAACTGCTAAAAAAAATCCAAATTCTTTGACATATAGCAACTTTTTTTGTTTTAACAGTAACGCAAATAGTTACTTTCCCTGGTAACGAGTTACTTTTATTATAGAGTAATTCAGTTACTAACTCAGTTACTTTTTGGAACAAGTAGTGAGTAACTATAACTTATTACTTTTATAAAGTAACGTTCACGCTTAACCCATAGAGATGAGAGGAAAAAAACAATTAGTTTTTACTTTAAAATAGTCCTTCACACTTCACATGTGTCAGCGGGGGCACTGTTGTGATTAATAAGAGGATTTGTTGTGCCCTCGTTTTTTGTCTTCCCGTCCTCCAGCTCTTCACGTCCTCATCTGACATGCTTGAGTTCAGTTTTGGATGTTTGATATTTGATGTTTGTCTGCAGTGTCTTTGATTAAAAAAGATGGAAATTAACCCAGCGTTTTGTTTGACCCCTCCATCCTCCCTGGCCTCCTCCTGCTGGGATTGTCCTTCTCTGACCTTGTCTTACATTTAGTAGCCTCAGCCTTAACCCAGTCTCTCCTCTGATAATTACGATTTTTTACAGTTGGCGTCAAGCGGGATTACTTTATGTGTTAAAATCCAGCGTTTTGTTTGACCCCTCCATCCCCCCTGGCCTCCTCCCACAGGGGCTTTCTCACTCTAAAACAACGTGCATCTTTGACTCTGTGCAAATTACTTAATTGTTTTGTCACTTGAATATAGGCAGATGTTGTTACTGTATATGCTGTCTTCAGTTTGCATGTTTAAATGTTTGTCTGCAGTTTGATGAGACAAAGTTGTCTCTTGGACTAAACATTCCATTAACGCAGAGGGATAAATGTCCAGTTAAGTCTGAAGAATAAAGCCTCTTAGAGTGTAGTGATAATATCAATACGAGCCTAGATTTTAGGGAGTGGTTGACTTATGGCAAAGCTGCTTTCCTTGTAGGAGAACATAAAAATCCTCCCCTCCTCCTCCTACTCCTCCTCCTCCTTTATATCTTTCTATCTGACTTGCCTATCATCTTCTAATTCCACATTCCCATCACCAAGGCCGCTCTGTTTCCCACAAAGGTAACCCGAAGAAAAAAAAAAGAATAGATAAAAAAAGAGAGGAAAGGCAGAGGGAGGAGGAGGAGGAGGAGGAATGTGATTCAGACACCGAGAGCAGCAAAGATGGTGAGAGAGATAGGGAACGGGGCGAGATCGAAAGAAAGGGCAAGGACAGGTAAGAGACGAGCTGAAATTAAAGCCGGAGAGAACGAGTGGGAAAGTTCGACGGGGCGAGAAAGGAGAGAAGACGGCGGAGAGAATGAGGGTTTATGAGGAGGAGAGATAAGGTTGCAGGGCGCGAGAGGGTAAGTAGGAGGTGAAGAAGAGAAAGGTGATGGAGAGTAAATTAAATAAGAACACCTATGGGAGTGGGAGATGAAACCGATATACAGGGCTGGCGTTGTACTTTTATTTAAAACCACTCCGTGTGGTCCAGCTCTGGTAGGATGAATGAGCCGCTTTGATTGATTGGAAATTTTAGTGTAGAACCGATGTGTGTGTGTGTGGTTATTTGATTTTTATCAAGCATGCTCCTACTTGACCTGGAACATCACTTAAAAAAAAAAAAAAAGAATGCTACGTCAGAATCACAAACCAAACTCTGCGAGAACTGACTCACCAAAATACAGAAAAACGTATTAAAGAAACCAAAAATCAAAGCTGAAACCAAGAGAATGTGTGAGTACGTTTCAACACTCAAAAAATAATCACTAAACCCTCCACCAGTCATTTAGAAGTCCAATCCAAACTATTTGACAAGTCCAACTATTACTCCAACTCCAATTATTCTGTTTTTTTTTGTTGTTTTTTTTTTTCAGAACATTTAATTATCGTTTGAAGCGATTTGTTGCCAGTGTTTTGTTGACCCCTCCATCCTCCCTGGCCTCCTCTTGCTGGGATTGTCCCTCTCTGACCTTGTCTTACATTTAATAGCCTCAGCTGTAACCCAGCCTCTCTTCTGACAATTAAGATTTTTAAAAATACGTAACTCTGCGTCACAGTTGGCGTCAAATGGGATTATTTTATGTATTAAAATCCAGTGGTTTTGTTGACCTGTCCGTCCACCCTGATCTCCTCCTTCTATGACCATTGTCTTACATCTAGTAGCCTCAGATGTAGTTCAGTCTCTCTCCGAATGATATTGATTTTTAAAAATTGAGTCACAGTTTGAAAAGACTTGTTGACCCCTCCATCCACCCTTGCCTCCTCCCACAGGGATTTCTATCACTCTAAAACACCATGCCTGATCTGCTCATAGCCTCGGCAGAAGCCCAGTCTCTCTCCAAATGAAAATTTTGTCGACCCATCCATCCACCCTGGCCTCCTCCTAAAGGGATTTTCTAACCCTACAAACAATGTCCTTCTATGACTCTATGCTAATTTTGTGTAGCTCTACAACCTGATCTATCTAAATTTTGTCGCTATTTAGAGTCCAGACTGTCTCATAATGACAACATATATGTTCCATGATGAAAGGAATACAAAAACCTTCTGCAGAAGCCAAAGCAGAAAAGGCTTTCAAAGAAAATTCAGAATTGCGGCCAATGAGAAAGAGATGGAGAGAGAGGGTGGGGGNACCTTTTACTTCAGCTACTACTATAATTGGATTTGGACTCTTGCTTTGTGTGTGTTTGTGTGTTTGTGCATGAGGAACAACTCCCGTTCCCGGCGTCTCAAGACGATGGATCAGATAGAAGCCAGAGAAAATGACCAATTCCTCTCCCTTTCTCCCGGTGGGTTAGTTGTTGGTGAGCAGAAACGCTCTCTGGGATGCAGTTGAAAAGTTCATGGCAATCTCTCTCGAGCACACGGTCAATACGCGCTGTGTTATTTATTGCCTTAGTGTTTTTATAATTACAAAATGGGCGGACGGTATAGATTTTATAAATTTACGATGCCGGCTCAGTGCGTGCTGGAAACATGAATCAAAATCTGAGAACCTTGTTCTTATATAAACTCTCTGCAGCTCAGCTTTCTTTCTGAGTTTTTGTTTTGTTTGTTTGTATGTGAGATCTTCACCAAATCATGGTTGCGGACAGGAGCTTTTTTTCCCAAACCTGCAAATAATCAAACCTAATTTCCATGTAAAGTTGTTGATCGTTTATTTATCAAGTTTAGAAAATGGCAGAAAATGGCAACAAATGACCTTCGCTACTTCCAAAGTGTTTACTTCCTGTTGTTTTGTTGTGTTTTTTGTCTGAATGCCAGCTGAGAACATTTAAAGATGACAGATCTGCCAATAGAAAGGCAGCAAAGCCTTTGCCAAAGCAAATGTGTTTTGGCAAATGTGGTATGAGCTTTAAATACAACCTGGAAAAAATGGTACAAGACAAAAACACGACTGGATGAGGTTTGGGGAAAAGATTATTGCCATGGTCTCCTAGTCAAAAACTAGCAGTGATTTTATTAAACTCCATTTTGTTGATCCATCCATACACACTGACCTCCTCCTACATGGATTTTCTCACTTTAACACAACAACAGCCTGTAGCCACTCTAACAAATATATGTTATTTTTGGATCTTTTGGATGTTTTGTTGATTAATACCGTAACAAACTTGTCAAGATTTTACTTTTGTCCTTACATATAAGCACGAAAATACGAGCAGTGCACACTGTAGAAGGATCTCTGTGAGAGCAAAGACAAAGCTTCAAACTGACATTTGCTTTTCTGCCAAAAATATCTAAGGTTTGTTTGAATGTGTGAGACGGTTGGATGGAAACCTGTGCTGCCTCTATCAGAGATAAAGGCAGCGAATGGTGGAGCACAGCAGAGGAAAGAGGAGGAAAAAAAACAGGTAAACTGAGAGATAATGGGGAAGCTGGAAGAAGTGCAGCCTCAGACCACTGAAGTGTNAAAAAAAAAAAAAAAAAAAAAAAATGTCCTCTTTTCTTATCAGATAAGTTCAGAATGGAAAATGGATGATAGGAGTGAGAACAGCAGATGGTGGAGCTGTTGGGAGGATTACAAACGCTTACAAACTGCTGATATGAGCCTTTTATTAAGAATTTTTCCTCAATATTGTACTCCAGAAAATAAACTTTAGATGTGCACAAGGACTCCCAGTGCTCGCTCTCGTGTTGTCCTGTTAATTAGAGGGATGTTTCAAAAACGAAACCTGAGAAAGTCTAATGAAATCCGGCGTCAGGTTGGGCTCTGAGCCAAGGAAGTGATTCGTTTCTGGTCCAGATCCCTGCTCTTAGGGCAGTTTTAAAACTGTAGTTTTATATATTTAAAACAAGAACTTTGAGATTTTTAATCTTTAGGTGGACAGATTCGGCGGACCGACTATCAGGCCAACAATTTGAAGTGTGGCCTTCAGGTTCCTTCAGTTAAATGCAGCATCAAGTTTATTTTCTCATGCACGTACATTGGAGTTTATAGAGTTTAATTTGGACAAGCTGTTACTAGAAATCTCATTTAAAGGTCTGGAATATCAAACTATCTGAGCTCCTCAAAATTATCTTGACTTTCTAAAAGTATGATATCCAGACAGCGAGGAAGTGAGGCAGAAATGAGAAGGCGCCTCACTCCGGCGTTTGCTTCTGCATAAGATGTTATGTAATTCCGTCCGTATTGAAGATAATACTTGGATAACAAAGTGCAATAATGATATGGTATATGAAATCCTCAGCAGGAAACCAATATCCAGCTGTTATCGCCTGCCAAGTCGTAGAGGAGAAATGAAGGAGAAACTGTATATTAAAAGACCCCGCAGCGCTTTCTGTCTATCTCACTTCATATTCCAAGTGAAATCTTCTCAATAACGCAACTTTGACTTGTGCTTATTAAAGAGCCGCTTCTCTCTGCTTCCTTTTCACTCATTCTGGCAACTCGCTAAAAAAAATAACATTAAAATGTGATGGAATAGACTCCAAACTTGGAGTAGAAATACATGTTTCTAGCAGTGTGATAGGGATCCAAATAAAGTTGATTGGATAATTAAGTTATCTTATATGTAACTGCTAATCTGCTGATGTTATCGTCCAGCTGTAGGTTCTTTCAGCTCTTCGTTTTGATTTTCCAGGCCGCAAATGGCTGGTGGTTTGCTTTATGTTTCCAGAAGCATCAGGAAGTCACTTGCTAAACATCAAAAAAGCAGAAGGAGACGGTTATCAAGTAGCTAGCTAGCATGGTAGTAGCTAAGGGGCTGGATATTTTGCTCAGCAGAGACCAAAGACAGCTAAAATTGAATAAATATTGGACATAAACCGAATTTAACTGATTTATCTTTCTGTCTTGTGTCTTGTGGTTTGTTCTCCCACAACATTGTGACCCTGATGGTAGTTTCTATTTGGTACAGCTCTCTCTTCGTAGCCTCTGAGACTTTTTAGGGCCAAAAAAATTCCTCATAGTTTCATGATTTATTCATTTTCCATAAAGTGTTTTCTCCAGCTGCTCCTACTCAGCGGTCACTCTGCTGCTCTCTGTCTCTTCCTGGTCACCTGTCACTTTCATTTTCTTCAATTCTACTTCCTATGGTGTTCCTCTATCCTCTGTTTTCTTCCTGGAGAAGAATCCTCTGCTCTGACTGTCTCATCTTTGCTCACCAACAAATGAAAAGTCTTCATTGACCTCCCTCTTCTCTTTCTCTCCTTTCCTCTCTAACCTTCAGAAAGTCTTCAGACTATCCAGCAGAAGCCTCCCGAGGAGACTCTGTATGTGTTTGTCTATATTTACTCACAGAAACAGACGAATCAATTGAAGGAGGGTTTTTTTATGTTTTTGGAGAGGCAGAAAAAAATAACAGATTACATTTCACAAACAGCAAAATATCCAGAGAGTTGAGGAAGAACAGGAAACAAATGGAAAGGGTCCTTGAACTTAGAAAGGTTACGGCTGGAAATGGCTCTACTTGAATCTAAAAGTACATATTTTAATAGTCTGTTGATTATTTTCCAAATTAACAGATCATTTGTTGAAACAGTTGTTAAAATATTCTTATATTTTTGTCCTTTTAAACGTTAATAACTTAACGTTTAAGTCAAAGTCATGACTCACACTAAAAAAAAAAAAGCTCTGTTCTTGGTTCTGAAACAGCAGTGGAGATCCATTAGAAACAGTTGCTGTTAAAGTATTCTACTTCAACCCAAATGACTTTTATTTACGTACAGAGAAGCTGGTGCTGGTCAGTCAGATTTGAACACATAGACATAATTCGCTCATTTTCAAATTCAGTTACAAGGACACTATATCAGCAAATATGTCCATCGCAAATAAGCAGCAATAGAAACCAGGGAAACTATACATTCCCCTTATAACACCAGAACTTGTCTAAAACTAAGGATGTTTTCTGAAACCAAAGGCACACGTACAAAAAACAGCAATGAAAATGAAGTGGTGGTCCAAGTCCTTCTGTGGAACAGTAATCTAATTGTACTCAGTGATATTTACACAGATTTAATGGGCAGAAACGTGTTGTGGTGAGGAAGGGACAGTCACAGAAGACCACAATCGATGTAAACTTGAGGGAACGTAGGCACCACTGAGCAGTTGGTTGTGGACAGAATAGAGTTGGCTACATGAGTTTGAGGTTGACGAAGAGGAAAGAATTCTCTCTGAGCATGTTTTGCTCCATGTGGGGTAAACATCAGGTGAGGAGTTTCCAGGAGGGACAGAAACATGGAGGTAGGTGAACCAAGCTGGAATCCATGTGGACAGAGACGTTGGAGATGTGGAGACATCTCGGTCATCTTCTAAGACTCTACACATTCAGGACTGGAGACAAAACTAGGGAGTTAAACATAACATGAGATCAGTACTCTGCCCTTCATGTTTTGCTGTATGTTTTGGCTGCTGCAGAATGAATGAATTTAAGTCGAGTCGGGCGCCTCCGATAGATATGAATCTTTTTTTTGTATAACCACCAGTTATTCTCCTGTGAGTCCACAGTATATCATCACTGCATGTCACCTTTTCACTGTTCCCAGTTTTTCCTATTCAGGCCTCCCCAGCCCGGCTTAGTACTCTGGTGTCGTTATCTCGGCATCAAAAACACACAGACAGAGCCAGTGGGCATAATAGCCCCGGCTAAGCATAACAGGACAGTGCAGAGCCAGGTCCCAGTCATAACATCCCTACTGTACGGTACATACTGTGCTGTTAGCCATGGGTGTGTGTGGTCTGGTTTTTATTACTTCATGTAATTCTAACACTGTAGGGAAATTTTTGGCCATCGTCAGCTGTTTTTATTATTATTATTATTATTATTATTATTAACAGTTTGAAGTCAAAAACTAGCAGTGGTTTTGTTAAAATCCAACATTTTGTTGACCCATCCATCAACCCCAACCTCACTCTAAGACAGTCGACTCCTTTGTGTCTCAATTACTTTAGCATGACTGGAGAGTAAACTGTAGACGGCACAGAGATGACATTTTAATAGAAGGTGGAAGAGTTGAAAATATTTTATATAAAAAAATCGTAATCATGTCAATCACAAGGGGGCGCTACACTAATAATATTAATAATAATGAAAATAGCAAACGTGTTTCATTAAATAAGTCATGAATGTTATCGTCGTACGTTCACGTGCGTTTAGATTGTTGCAATTCCTTGAATGCAGCCTCATCTCATTATATAGGCCACGCCCACTTTTTTCCTACACTTCTTGTGCAATATCACAAAATGTATGTCAGATCCTTGATGAGCTAGCCCTTCGATTTTTCACATGCGTCGACAAGATTGGCGTCGAGTAATTTTCTGAAAAAAAAATCTGCTAGTCAATAATTATATTTTTTCATATATTTATTCTCACGTTAGAGGTGATTTCTTAACTGTTTTTTCACCTTGGTAAGCCTCTCAGTTTTAGCGTGTAGTGCTCATTTTCAGACAGTAAATTTCTTAACCTGCCGATATTAACTCTCGTGTTGAATTGTACGTTGTCAACCAGTTTTTGTGCCTTATAAGACAAAACATTTACACAACATGGGAGGTTATGTTCTGTGTGTGAATGTGTTTTGTGGAATGGGTATTGAATCTGGAAGGAAGTCTATGTATATAAATTAGGAAATTTAACCAAAAAAGGCAAATAAATGCATAAAAGAGAAAGAGAAAATATTGCTAATTTGGTATTCCGTAATATTGTGATAACAGAGATGGATATGGTGGTAATAGTATAGTAATATATGATATAATAAGTCAATAAGATGGTAGGTAATGGATGACACACACAAAGAAATAAAACATTGTAAATAAAAGTTAAGATTAAATTAAGGGACTAGGGAATAAGAACCATTTGAGGCCCCGGAGTAGTGCAACCGAGAACGCATTCTGTCAATGGATCGTCCTCTCAAAGATGGAAACGTGTGTGTCAGATAACCCTCAGTAACCTTGTGTCACCTCTGTAACACACAAACACACACCTCTCTTCCTCTTCTACACATCCGCTGCCTGCCTTCCTCACCTTGTCACCCTATCTGCCCTTTATACGCTCCATCCACTCCCACAGTGGGCTCTGGTGTAATCAGCGCCTCACATTGTAACAAGAGATTAGCGCTGCTCAGCTAAAAATCACAATCTGCCCGGTCAGATAGCACAGCATCCACCAGCTGAATGAGGAACTCTCTCTCTCTCTCTCTCTCCAGACTATAATAGAGGAAAGTGCTACCTGCAGCTGCTACAGTAACCCCCCTCCATAATTAGCGTCTTCTCTTATATTATCAAACTTTACAGCGGCTCTTTTTATAATTACCAAGACCGTGCAGTAACTGCAGAGCCTTCTCTGTAAGGAGGCGTACTGACGCTCTGTTGAGTCGGGCGCTGTGACCTCCGCTGCTCTGTGACTCCAGAGGTCGTCTAATCGATTTCACAGCGCAGCGCCGCTGACGACTGAGACATGATTGCGAGGTGTTTGGACAGCAGAGGGTACCTGAACTCACCTGCTGTGTGTGGAGTTTACAGCCACTCCTGTTGGGAAAAAAAATCTGCCCTATCACTTCAGTTACTGAGATGTAGTTGAATTAGAAAGTGGCATCAGATGTAAACCAATCAGGCCATAACATTATGGCCACTTTCTTAATATTGTGCAGATCTCCCTTGTGGTGACTCATCAGAGAATGGACATGGGCCTTCTGAGGGTGTCCTGTGATGTCTGGCAACAAAATGAGGTCTTTGAGGGGAGGGGCCTCTGTGGATCATCCCACAGATACTTGATCAGTTTGGGATCAAGTGAATTTGGAGGCCAGGTCAACACCTTGTGCTGTTCTGCATGTTTTTTTAAAAGCGTTTTTGTAGCTGCATCCTGCTGGGGATGGCTGCTGCCATCAAGGAGTGTCATTGCTATGGGGTGGGGGTGCCTGGTCTGGTCTAGGTGGGTGCTACATGTCTAAGTAACATCCACACCAATGAATGGCAGGTCCAGAAGTTTCCCAGCAGAACACTGAACTGTCGCAAGATGGTCAATGTTATTGACTTCTCTTGTCAGTGGTCATAATGCTGTGGCTGACCATTTAACTAAAATTTCAGCTCAGTATTTGAAGTAAATTTTTTGACTAACTGGCGATAAAAAATTGGATCAAAGCAGTTTATATGTTCTTTTAAGAGCCGGTGGTCAGTCCAGTTCTGGACGGGTCCCTGTTCCACTGAGTTGTTGTAGAAAATGCACAAACACAAACAAATCAGAGATTATTCCTCAAAAACAAAAGTAAAGATGTGAGCCTGTGTTTCTGAGTGACTGCGCCTGTAGACAATGAATGTTCTGGGTGTTGTTCTGCCTCCGTCTAATTGTTTTCCTCCTAGCTGTTTATATAGTGTACACATTCACTATTAACACACACATATCCTCAGGGCTCTGAGAGAGAGAGAGAGAGCGAGAGATGTAAAGTGAAAGTCTCTCTATCTCTCTCTCCAGCAGCTGGCTGTCACCGCCTGATACCTTGAACAACTGCTTCACACACATACATCCACAGTAACACACACACTCTTACACAACCCTGAGGCAGCTTTAGCGTTTTGTCTGCTTGTGTTTTTTATTTATTTATTTTTTTTCTCGCTAAGAGGCTACTGGAAGTTTTGTAAAATTCAACAAACATTCTTATTCTCGACATTTGTTGTACTGCGCACACAAATCCTGTCAGAGGCCCCGCATTTATTTTTTTCTTACAAGGAGAACCGTGGCCCTTTAAGGAAATTGTAGGTAGCAGAAAATTGTGGGGCGTAGCAAGTGTGTATTAAACCAAAGAGAAACCTCAATAATTGAGCTAACTGTTAGTTAGCAGTTAATACTAAAGCTACAGTGTTTAAGTGTCCATTTTCTGAGAAGTTTGAGTTTACTTATTTGACTCCATGAAAAAAACAGGAAGTGACATCACGTTTAAAACTGGAAAATCAGTTAAAAGTTCTTCCTAAAACCTTTGTGCTGTTGTTTTTAAGCATTAGCCTCAGAAACTAGTTTAGCGGGTGGCTGCCATGGGTTTTTGCCTCTGAGGTTTTCACTACATGCTCGTATAGCTAGCATACATCTCTGTTTACGTTTATATTCAATTAATTAGTATAGCAGCTTTCCAATAACCTTTCACAATAAAATATATTTAAGGCAAGTTTCAGCTTATTCACCGTTTAGCAGTTTGAACACGGAGATCTCACCTGATTGGCCAGGTTTGAAGCCTTTCTATGCTGTTTACCTGGCAGGTCCATCCACGCTGGTGAATCATAATAATAAATCCATCTTTGCAGAGTAGCCGTAAAAAAATGCCTACACTGTCTCAAATTGCCAGTATTTGGTTGCAATCTGGATTCCTCCGTTTAGCTGTTAATAGCCTCTAAATTCACACTCCACATTAATAACGCGGATTTCCCCACTAACACCCTCGTATAATGAACTGGGTCAGACGCACTCGTGTTGTGTTTGTGTGCATATGTGTGCGTTCACCGGAGTGTGTAACTTTTAATACCCTCTAATCCTCTCATTTTCTGCAGCTCTCTAGCAGAGTCTCACCTTCTCTGTGCCATTGTAAGTGTGTTTGCCTTTCTACCTGCACTCCCTGTTGCTCAGCTCAACTCCTCATTGACACCCATAGTTTTTCCACTCTGGTCCTATTATGTAGTTATCAAAGTCAGGCTGGTTTCACTCAGTACAAAGGCACGCATTCATGTGTGCGCGTTATCGCACCTGTGTTTATTTTTGTTGCGGTATCAGGAAACTGCTGTCATTTCCTCTCTGCTCGTGCCAGACAGTCTGCTCGAGTTCAGCTGAGGAAATTAGGTTTGATAAGCTGGAAATCAGGTGGAGGTTTTTGTTCTTGGAAGGCATGGACATGCAGAAACAACACCAAAGAACTGCCAATGAAGGCTGAATGTGAGGTCCTTGAATGCACCACAAAGACTTGAATGTGTTTGGAAGGAAGAAACAGGGAGAGCTGTTGTGATAGACAATGGTGCAACTAGTGTAACCGTGCACGAGCATAGACTAAAAAAAAAAAGTGGACACCACGACAGCTCCTCAAAAGTGAAGCAAAAGCGTGGAGCTTTAGGTAGTTAATATAATGCAGATGTACTTTCAAGAGGCAAATTTTCAGAGCAGTTTTGTTTTAGTTACAAATAGTTGGCACTATGGAAACAGGATGTGACATCATGGTGATTGACAGTTGCCAGAGACAACCGCTCCGTGAAACAGTCCTGTAGGAACGAAAGAGTAGGAAAACAGATAAAATAAAAAGTGTATGAACCAACATGTCTTTATATTTGGTGGCAGTAGACCAGAGCGCAGTATTAACCAATCAGAGGAAGTGTGGGTGGGTCAACTTTTCCTAATACATTTTATTTGAATGTAATATACACATTTCAAACCAAAGTATATAATTCAACAAAGTTCACTATATGAGTGGAATATTGTAAAAATATCTCCAGGTTGTTGGTAATCGGCTCGTGTGGCCTCGTTTCCCAGAGTTTAATATTTAAATTCTAAAACATTAAATAAGGAAATGATTTATCTCAAAGCATCTTTCATAAATGTTGTTTGCATTTAAAATATGAAACAGTTGAGAATGCAGAGCAGTCTAAATATGGAGGCATGATCCTGATGTGTGATCCAAATGTTAATTAAAGTATGGAAATAGAAAAATAAAAGCGCACATCTGAAAAGCTGCTCAGAGCTGAGATATTTTGATTCTCCGTGGGCTTTTCTTT
Source organism: Chelon auratus (assembly GCA_030220025.1). Classification (NCBI taxonomy): domain Eukaryota; kingdom Metazoa; phylum Chordata; class Actinopteri; order Mugiliformes; family Mugilidae; genus Chelon; species Chelon auratus. The sequence continues at coordinate 19,042 of JASGAT010343322.1, read as the reverse complement.
TCCTTGTATTTTACGCCACTGTGTTTAAAAAATCAAAAATATCACTAAAAGGAAAAGACTTGTGGGACTCGGAGGCGTCTAATGAGTGTCGGATCACTTCGTCCGTCTGCTTAGAAGTTACAAAGGCTGTCTTTCTAGGCTGCTTGTCATCGGGGCTTAGGTTGGTGGCGTGTCCCTGAATGCACCACTCTGTACTAAAACCCAGCGACTTAGCGACAGTATTTTTCAGTGACTCTCCTCCTTTTATCTCCCACCAGCTCAGAAGTACACATTGATATGCAAGCTGTTCCTCCCCCTCTCTGTTGTTGTCTTCGTTCCGTCTCCGCTCACTTTACGAATATCCAATTTATTTTCCCACTTGCCGAACAAAGTGTGTGTGTGTGTTCGCCTCACCTCGAGGAAGATGCTGCTGTTTATTAAGGAGTGGAGTTTGGAAGATTAAACATTGGAGGGTTAACAAGTCTCATACTGGGGATTTAAATATTGAACTTACCTGTTATTTGACTAAAATGGTTCTGTCAGAAGTTTAAAAGAAAATAACATATTCGGGGACATATTTGCATTTAGGTCAGTGAAGGATCTCAGTCATCCAGGTCATTGAAGTATCCATAAACGTCAGCTGGACATGTTTCTTCAAAGCGGTTTGTTGAAGTACTTGGAAAAAATGTCTTCAAGAAACCCACCAAGTCCAGTTGCCTTTGTTACGGCCTAGTTTTTTTGGCGTTGGTGATAAACACACATGTTCTAGCCTGGAAACTTCCTCCACCCACAAACTATTGCCGCGGCGCCCAAGGCAAACTGCCACGCCCACCACCGTTCCATCATTCTGGTGGAAAAACTGAGATTTTGCATAAAAAAATAAATCAAACTAAGAGTTTCTTCTTTTAAATGAATCTTTTCAAAAAAACTAGTTAAGTATGTGTCAATATCTTGAGATCTATGGATGGATGGTTGGAGACTATAAAGGTAAAGTGTGAATTGCTCATCATTTAACCCTCTGAGGTCTAGAGTATAATTGTTTGGTCTCATTCTTTTCAGCACCTCACATGTGTGACTTTACAGTTATTTATTTTTTTTTCATTTTGGACCTAAAACCAAGCTGAAAACGTAAAATCCAAGTTGGAAAAAACTTAGATTTTTCTGTAAATACCACAAACATGTTTAACGAACCATTTTTATAACTTAGAATGCAAATCTTTTTACATTAAAATGCAGGAAATGCATCAAGACATTTATGTACAACTATTTACAACCATTTACAAAACTATCAGGCTATAAGACAAAATTGTGTGTTAAGTAATGTCTAAAGGTCACAAATCTCTCTCAAGTCAATCTCTTCTCTCTTTCACAATCGTCACTCCATAGACTGTATACAATGTTTGCTTATCCGACTGCAGCCATTTTTGTTATGAACAAATTCAACTCCATTGCGCTCAGATGACATGTACGACTACTGTTTGACAATAAGCCCACCCCCAAACGATCTGGTTGGACCAGCAGATCTTTGCAGGAGCAGCTCCCAGCAGAGACTCCAGATGAACTTTATACCAGAAAACTATTTGTAGGCGAAGATGTTGGCTACGAATCTCAGCTATAAATTCCATATAAGCATTTTTACCAAGTTTTATCGTCTAGTAGTTGTTAATATTTAATTCTGGAGCTTGATATGAAGTTGTTTGACAAGCTGACGCTGTTTCTTTCTCATCTCATGTGAAGCTTCCACTAGTTTAGCTCCTGCCAGTGGACATACGGCGCATTCATTGATTCTGACGGTTCAGTTTGGGATCCGTGCCTCCCAGCTGGCCCGAGACGAGAACGATGCTCGTCTGGCTCGTTCATTCAGGCCTGAGCTACCACGAAGCCTCTCTCTGCCAAATGCTGCTGCTGCTGCTGCAGTCAGACACGACCAGCTGTGCACCGAGTGGACTGAACATGAGGAGCATCTGCTTCACACTGAGCTACATTTCCTTCTCCATAATTCACGTCTCCACTGTTGTCGTTTCTGTTGTTGTTGTTGTTGTGGCGGTGCGGTCTGTCTACACCACTTCCTCTCCATTTTCACATCATAATTAAACATTTATCTGGACAAATGCTTGGTAATATTCCACCCTTGCACTCTTCTTGCTGTTGCCTTGAAACCCATCAGTGGAGTTTTTTGGAGCTGATTGAGAACCGGTTAAAGTCTCGTCTGCTGGAGTCTGCACCAACTGAAACGAGAAAGTTTTTATGGCAAGAAAACTATTTTATGGCACCCCTGGTTATTTTAATTGTCACGCTCCCACCCCGCTGTCTGAATTATTTTGTACAAAACAGTACTGGGAATGACTGCACGCTGTAACCTGGATGAGCTGTCTTTTCTTGTTGCCTCACGCCTCAGCCTGTTCGTTGGATGTGGATTTAAGCCTCAAATGGATATGAACATTCACCCAGAAGTAAAAAAAAAATATGGATGTGATCAGCAGTTTAGAATCAAGCATAAAAGTTTGCAGTGTTTTGGGAAAGCTGCTTTAGAGAGGCTCAGAGGTTTATAAGCTAAACTTTGGAAAAGCTTGAACCACATAAAAGGTTTGATACTCCACTGAAACATCACATCAGTACCAGGTACAGGATCCAGGTATAACAATGTCTGTAGAAGTCCATGCACTTAAAGAGAAATATAGTCGCTTTTATAAGATATGAAGATGGAGATTTCCATTTAAAAGTGACCCGTGACAAAACAACTCCCTGACTGGTTTTTATCTTCAGTAGGAAATGCTGTGAAGTGCACTGTGGCTTTTTGGAGATTTATCCTTTAGTTGGTGTTGAAAGTCGGGGCGATTTAGGCCGATATTTGTTGAAAATGGTCGTTTATAATGCTAATGGGTGATATCACAGAGATTTATTAGCCTACAGTTCAATTACCAGCAGCTGCCTGCAACCTTCTAATGTCTGTCCACTCATTGTTTTAGTTATATAGCTTTATTTTATATTAATCGGCCCATATTTCAGCAGTGATAGACATCTAATAAGCTACTCTATGCTTCCTGTCTAGCAGCAAATAGGGGACAGATAAAGGCAGCATGTTAGCAGGTGAACGTTGCAACAGATTTAGCAGTAAATGTTGGTTTTAGATTTGTCAGGTGGTGTGGTATTTAGTGTTACTTTGTAAAGCTGTGTGTCTGATGGATGTGCACATAAATAACATGTATTATCAATTAATTACAGGACTGGCTTTAATAATTAAGTTTTAGTATAATCGATAAATTGTGGGCAAGGGTGCCTTTGGATTTACATTTGCTCAGGAGTTGGTGGAGACCAAAATTGGAGATAAAAAAACCGAGTTGTCTTATATATATATATCAGATGGTGTGAAACTTAATGTTACATTATGAAGCTGTGTATCTGCAGGATGTGTAGATAAATAACATAAAACAGGAAAAGTCTTATTGATAGAATGTGTCCAATGGTGCATTTGGATATAGACTTTAATATCAATCAGCTGTGAAAAGTTTCCAAAAATCTACTCTATGCTTCCTGTCCGGCATCAAATAGTGGACTGACGAAGGTAGCATCTTAGCTGGTGGACGTCCAAACTAATTTAATAACTTGGGAGTTGGTGGAGACCAAAACCAGAAATAAAAATAAAAAACAGTAAATGTTGATCTTATATTCATCAGATGGTTTGAAACTTAATATTACTTTGTGAGGCTGTATATCTGTATAAGCTGTATTGCACATAAATATTTTGTGAAGCTGTGCGTCTGCAGTATATGCACATAAATATGAAAAACATATAATATCAACTGAAAAAGACTGGCTTGATTAATTGTGTTTGGGTGTTATCGACAGAATGTGTGCAACGGTGCATTTGGATTTTGAAAAGCGGCAAACTGATAGGAATGAAAAGATCCTTCATTCTTATCTTTTTGTTTTGTTGTTGTCTTTTATCTTTTCCTGCACATTAAATCAGCAGAAGGACGTTTTTTTTGACCGACCCGTCTCTCCACTCTGAAGAGGTCTGGACTTTCAATCCAGTCGGCATTAGAAAGTTACTCACATCTGCTGCAGATAACCTGACATTTACGAGCAGTGTTCAGAGATTCTGGACGAGTTCTTTAAACGCTGATAACAGAGCCAGAGTTCAGTGTTTTTACATTTGAAGGTCGTTTCTTTTCTTTTTCCTCCCAAATAGGTTGAAATCCTTCAGTACTCAGAGAAACTATGGTCACGTCTGGATTTTAATGAGTCACTCTCTGTCTGTCTGTGTGGCGTTTCAGCTTTCAGCCTCCGGGGGAGAGTTATCTGTGTTTTAATCAGCCCTGAACCGATGGAGAAGGAGAGGAAAAGCTCTCCCTCTCTCTCCTTCTTTGGGTGTGTAATAAGGCTTCTTGCTGTAAATCCTTTAATCTGAGCAGGGATGAAGCCTAGAGCTCTGTCTTCTGGCTGCAAAGAACAATCTCTCCTTTTGCCTTTCACCTCCCGTCCACAGCTGAAACAGAGGCAGCGTTGTGAATGTAGATCTGGTGGAGCTGCTCTTTTCTTTTTTCTGTTTATGGATATGGGTGTGAGCGAAGGTTAGCAGATGTTCAGCAGAAGTTTGAAAAGGACGGGAATGTTCGGGAAAAGAGCCAAAACTCTTCAAAAATGCAAGTGGAGGTTCATCTCCACTTCCACAAAGTGAAGCTGGGATTGCAGGGATGTGGCTGTCGCCATCTTGTGACTTCGCCCACACTTCCTCTAGACTCACTTGTGTTAGCGCTTGGCTAATGCTGCACTTTGCTACCAGTTAAAAAGAAATGTTGGATTATACATTTCTGTCGTTTTTTTTTTTTTTTTTTT
>JASGAT010343322.1:0-14210 GCA_030220025.1 Chelon auratus | reverse complement strand
TACGGATTCACACTGTGATTGCCGATCACTTTTTTTCCTTCCCACGGAGCTAACGTTAGAGTGTTGTTTTAGCTAGCTAGTTAGGTACATTAATTCATTTACAATCTCAATTTTTTCTCAAATTTTGTAGCTTTGAAAACAGACAAATGGCTGTTTTGACGTTCCCACAGGACCGCTTCACGGAGCTGGTGTCAATGGCAACTGTCAGTCATCGTGATGTCACATCCTGTTTTTTGATTTGGGCATCCAAATACTAAAACTTTTATTTTTACAGAAACCATCTTTGGAAAAAATGTATTTGACGTGTTTTAGTTTGGTCCTAAGTCCCATCCACTAATATGGAAGGGGGCGGGGCTTATATGTCCCATACTGCAGCCAGGCACCAGGGGGAACTCCACTTGCTTTGGCTTCACTTTTGAGGAGCTGTCAGGGTGTCCACTTTTTTACAGTCTATGCTCCTGCACAGTTGGTGTCAGTCATATTTCATTCACTGGACTTTTTTGAGAGACGAGTAGTTTTTAATTCTTGTAAATTTCTTTTGATTTCTCCCAATCGCTGACTCGAGCTAGAGCTTTAATGTTCAGTGTGCGAACAGAAGCTGTAAACCTGCTGGATTCTGTTATAATGACTGGACGACAAAGTGCTGCTACAACACATTAATAATCTATATAATACAAAAAGAAAATGTGACCCTTTTCTGCCTTATTTTATCTCTATTTTTAATTTCTCCAGCCCTTCGGACTCAGAGGCTGATTAATCTGATTACAGGGTGATTTATAATCCAATTCTCCAAACACCTTCAGGTTTTCTTAACCAGATCATTATCAAGTGATTTTAATTTCTACTCAGGCGGTTAGGCTACTAATGAAGTCTTTTTTTTTTTTTTCACCACGCGGCAATTATGAGCGTGTTGTTTGAATTAAGTGGTCACTTTGGGGTAATGAGCACAGAATCAGCCACAGGCGGCTTTGTTACACAGAGAATAACTTTTATCAGTCGTCTGAGCGTCTGAGCTTTAAGTCATGATGGTTATTTCACTCAGATGTTGAGGAGGATGAAGTTTTCATTTTTGGTTGTGTAATTTGTGACTGCCCCCTCTAGTGGCCGCAATAGTTATGATGAGCAAAGAAGGAGGTGAAGTAGCTCACCTATCAGACATAACATTACGACCACCTTCCTAATATTGTGTAGGTCTCCCTTGAGGTGACTCATCAGAGAATGGACATGGGCCTTTTGAGGGTGTCCTGTTGTTTCTTTAGTTGTTCCTAAAGTGTTTTTGTGTGTGTGTCTGTGTCAGGCTGCATCCTGCTGGGGATGGCTGCTGCCATCAAGGAGTGTCATTGCTATGGGGTGGGGGTGCCTGGCCTGGTCTAGGTGGGTGCTACATGTCTAAGTAACATCCACACCAATGAATGCCAGGTCTAGAAGTTTCCCAGCAGAACACTGAACTGTCACAAGATGGTCAATGTTATTTACTTCTCCTGTCACTGGTCATAATGTTGTGGCTGATCAGTGTATACTAACCAACGTTTAATCAAAGTACCAACAAAATAAAGCACTTACTGCTCACAAATTTCCACACTATGATATTGCAAATTTAACTTTGATATGGTGCATTAATCTATGTCAGGTTGGTGTTTTTCAAGAAATTCAGAAAATGTTTGACATTCCTGATGATTCCGTGATAATTCCGGGCTCATCTTTCAGATTACATCATAATATTTGTGTCTAAAGCCTTGGGTGGTCATATCAGTGGGTAGTCTTTTTATGCCAGCTGCAGTCTACAGGAGCATGTCTTGATCACTGACAGGACCAGCCAGTGTGTTTTGATCTGAAGTAAATGGGTTCATGTTTAAGTGGGTCTTTTTACATCATCAGGATGTGGAGCCAGTAAACTCTACAGAGGACTTCAGTCACAACATCTTAAGGACTTAAAAATGACTTGCTGAGAGCTGTCAGGAGGCTCTGACAGGTTTTCCCACGTGAGCTGAATGCGGCGCTCGCACCGAGTGAGTCTCCGTCGCCGTATGACACCAGCAACCTTTTAATTGTTTTGACGGGAACTCTGACGGGGCCGAGCGGCGCGGTGATTTCTGAAGTTGCCGGAAAGGCGCCGGGAGAGATAATTAAAGTGTGAGACGGGTCTGTTGTGTCATTGTCAGGTGAACGGGACGTGTACCGGGGATGGGAGGTGGTTGTTAATCGTTCAATCCGGCTCAGAAGACACAGCCACTAAATTACATTTGCATAACACAGAATTAATCGTGTACGCGTGAGTTTGTCGCCATGAAATGGGATCATGTCTTCACTCCTGTCTTCAGCTTAGTGGAAGGCTTTCGATGCATTTATGTTAAGTCGTATTTATTTAAGGAGATTGATTTCCTTCTATCCTGGCAGACCACGGATTCCGCTTCATTTCGGTGCGCGGTGAAAATAAATTTGATTTGAAAGCGGCTTTGGATTGACGATCTGTGATATTTTCCTTTTTGTTTATTTTTCATCAAACTCAGTTTTTCTGTTGTATCAAAACTTAGCACAATGGTGCATTCAAAGACAACTTATAATAATAATAATGATTACACTACACGCAGAAAACCAAAAGTATATTTGGATAAAGTCAGTCATCTTGGAAGACACACCATAACTTTTAGACACTGGCACTAAAATGCCAGAAAAATGCTCATTAGAATTCCCTAAAGTCATCAGTAACCTCCGGCTGGTTTGCTTGAGCGCCTGAATGCTAAGTGTATTTGGTTAATTTTTGGAGTTTGTGCAAGAAACCAATTGTCAGAGTTGACATTTTCTGTCAAGTGAATGATTTAATTCATCAACAGTTGGGAGTAAAACCAAAAAAGTTCTCTGAGACATTGAAGCTTGTCGTCAGTGTACAATACGCTCAAGCTAGTTAGCTGTTAGCAGGCAGATATAGGAGCCTAAAACACTATGTGTGTATGTTTAAAGTCTCTATATAAAGGTGGTGACAAAGGAAAAGCTACGTTGTTCATAGTTCAAGGTTTTCGGCAGATTTTTGACATACATTTAGCATAGACGTAGCATTTAGCCTGGTTTGTTGTTAGCATCAATATCACCTAAAACACGTGAAGTTGACAGGAATCCGGTCTGAAGTCGTAGTGCTGTCATTCTACAAACTGTGCAAAAGATATTTCATTCTGGATCCAATGTTGGTCGGACAACTACTAAAAAATACATTTTTTTTAATCTAAAATAAAGAACTGAAACAAGGGCAAATGGACTTGTAGGGTTTCTTGAAGACGCTTCATCTAAGACTGTTGGAGAAGTTTGGGGTTTAAATAGAAAGATCTGTACATGCTGCCCATAACCAAATTGGAAAACCCCAAGAAGCTTCACCCCTGTTTACACCTTGCCCATCACCAAATTGGAAAACCCCAAGAAGCTTCACCCCTGTTTACACCTTGAGACTGGAGTGAGAAGGAAAACCCAGAACAGAACAGTTCCTGGTTGTTAACAGAATCTAGACGTGTTCTCTTCTGATGAGCAACACCAACAAATGTTCCGTTAAAACCCCATCTCAAGACTTGGGTGAAATGTCTTCAAGAAACTCTCTAAGTCCAATTGTCCTTGCTTCAGCTCCATTTGATGTTATACCATGACCTGGATGACTGAGAACCTTTACACATTAGCTCTAAATGTTTCCCTGATGGCCCTGAAGTGCTTTTATAGCACAAACTAATGAGGGAAACCTTGCTCCTCTGGTGTGGTGAGTGTCCGTGTCATTGAGTGGTCTTCATTTGCAGTAAACTGGTCTTTCATGAGTCTTGTTTTACTGCTCATTGTGTCCTCGGCCCGAGTGCCCTCACCCTCACCCTCACCCTCCGCCTTCTTTCTCCGTCGACAGAGCGTCTTTGTGTCGACTCCCGTCCCGACACCGTTCGTTTCTGCTCGCCGTGCCGAGACGTCACCGAGTGGTGCTACACAGAGTGGAGTGTGTGTCCGGTTCAATAACTGCTGACCCCCCCGCAGACCTTCTTTCATTAGACTAATCCTCGTCTCAAAGGTCGAGTTGTTAGAGGATGTCATCGTGTAATAATGTCCACTCTGAGATTAATGCAGGAGGTTAGTGATGAAATTCAAATCCACTCAGCTTTACTCAACTCCTCTTGTCGCTGCACAAATGATCTCGCTCCAACTGGACTGGTCTATGACTTCTCTAGATGTTGGACGTTATCTTTATTATCATTTGGTTTTGGCTCTTTGTGTTGTTAAAGATCAAATGGGCAGCTTTGGAATAATTGAGCACTTTAAATATGTCTTTACAAATCCTCCAGATACAGAGTAGATGACAAAGTGAAGCAATAAGCATCATGAAGTGTTGCTTTATCTCACCAGACCATGAACGACACGGTTCCGCAAAAGAAGAAGGATTATTCCCAATGACAGTATTTAAAAAACAAACTGCATACAGCATTGAGTCGGTTCTAATCAATATTTTTGTAACAGTTGTCTTTTGTAATGATAACCCTACAGTGAATTATCATCATCATCTATCATTTCAACCACAGCAGGCAGCTGTAATCAGAGGAAAATTGGCTGAAAAAGCTCGTGTACATGCGTTTGTCAGCAGCAAACAGCAGACGGACAAAGTTAGGGATGATGATGGTGAACGTAGGGGAGCATTTAACGCCTAAAGAGCAGGGTGTTTTCTCTTAAGAGATGGTGGAGACCAAAATCAGAGCTAAAAGACGATAAATATTGGAATTACATTCATTGTTCATCTGCTTTTGAGATTTTAGGTGCCGAATTTAGATACCGTTGATGGTAAAATGTGTCCAACATTCACATCATTCCTGGGTGTACTGCTCTGCATTCCTAGAGTCTGAGGGATTAACCTTCTGAAAGATATTTCCACCTTTAATGTAGTTATGATGACGGTGGTGGAGAAAAATGTCTAAAACTCAGTACAGGTTTCCCAGAGTATGCATGAAAACAAAAGTCGTTCTTCATGAGTTCCCTAGTTCAGTCAGCTTTATCATAAAGAGCTATTCAAGGTGATGTAACAGTATTCATACAGTATATTTGACTAATAGAGGCCTTGTTCAGACCTGGTTGTTAGACAAATCTGGTGTCATTCCACATGTGGAGGTGGTCTGGGACACATGTGACCCCCTTCCAATGAGGCCTGGCTCGCGTTAAAGACCACCTACTCAACAGGGCTGATCTGTGGAAGAGGAGTTTAACTCATTCATTCAACCACTGTTAGAAATGATCACAATAATAAGTGATGTCTGTTCGTTTTCCAATCAAATAATTAAGTTTGAATTATAATCTGAGGTTAGAACTAACGACAGGGTGGAGAAGATATGTGCTTGCTTTCCTTGAGCGAGAGGGAGACTTAATTCCAAATTCCAAAATATGTGTCATCTGTCCAAGTCATGATGCACACACAACAAACAGCTGTTTGTGGTTCTGACGGTAGGTAGAGATCCATTAGGGACGGCAGCTGTTGTGACTGTTGACCAAATAATGCTGGTATTTATTTGCGTATAGAAGGTGAAACAGAGGTTGGAAGTATTTTGCGGGTTGCTTGTGATCAGATCACTGAAAATGCATTTAAATAGCCAAGTCTGAGCGGCTAAACTGTGTAAACATGTCAAGAGTCTGGAACCAAATATCTAAGATCTAAGATTTTGAAAGTCTTGTTTTCTGGACTAACTTTAGAACATTGTACCAGCATTGGTTGGGTTTCGATCAGGTGACTATGAATGTGATTTATAGGCTGCCGTTGTCCTGTTAATGTCTGTACTATGTCTGTATGTGTGAATTGTTCTTGCACAAAACCAGATCTATGAGATAACGCAGATCGTAGCTTTGTCTAAAGCCTCTAATATTTCCTTTGTCCCGTGAGCCACCCATCAGACTCTGTTTGTATCTCTGCAGAACAAATCATGGTTCTGGACTCTGGGGCCGGTGGAGGAGATTGTGTGTGTGTGTGTGTTGCCTGGTGATAAATGAAGTACAGCGGCTGTGCGTGTCCAATCCTCTTTGGTCTTTTAGTTTTATGCTTACTTTGTCTCAGCCATGCTCTTCTTCGGGCTCCTTCATTACCACCAATAAGAACTCAATTTCCCAAAGGCTCCGCCAATCATGGCGCTCATATCCCCTCCAGGCCTGGCCAATCAGATTCATTGTTCCTCCAGGTCTGAAGTCATGAATGGCTAATGATGCCCGGCAGTGGGCATGAATGTAAATGAGACCACTGTGAGCCTTCGTTCTAAACCAGAGAGGGTTCTCTTCATATCTTGTCCAGAGTTTGCAGCAAACTAACAGGAATGAAGATGAACTAGAGAAAGACGTGGTGCCTTATGACAGTGCAGGTATCCACCCAGCTGCAAGCAAATGTCTGCGGTGTTTGGTAAATCATACAGACTGAAGAAATAGTCATGGTACAGGTGCGGACACGTTCTAATCTGGAGAGAAAATCAGCAAGAATTTCTTTGTATTCACTTGTGGTTATGAGGAACTACAGACAGTTGGAAGTCTTTCTGTACAGTTAACTGGTTTTGCACTAGATTTAAAAGCTTTTTATCCCAACCTAGTCATGGCTCATTGCTGGCTCCTTGATGATTACAGGTTTGTGCAGAACGCCAAACTACAGGTGCAATTTGAAAAAGCATGCCTTGCAACCCAAGTCATTGTCAGACACATTTAAACATCTAAACTACCTGCCACTCACCTGTGACGATCAGAATCTTTTCACACTTTGTAGAGTTTTGCTGCACCTCTAGTTTGGCAGTTAACCACATCCGTCGGATGCTTAGGATCAGATCTGATGGTTTTGTCCAATTTTTTCTAGACTTGCTTCCTCTCAACATGTCTGGAAAGGTTCTCAGTCGTCCAGGTCATGGCATATCCACTGCAATAAGGACAACTGGACTTGTAGAGTCTCTTGAAGAAGGTTTGGTCGAGTCTTGAGCTCTAAAAGACTAGTGGGGAGTTGTGGCTATATACGGGAACATCTGTCCCCAGGAACTTTAAACTGACTATAGTCTATGGCCGACAATGGGTCTTTACAATTCACAGGGGAAAGAAAACAGGATAAAAACTCCAACTACAGGTGAGTATCTGGTCATTAACAGACTCTAGTTATTTGAGTTTCTGATGGATAACACTCACAGATGTTCCTCTTTAAACCCCAACCCTCCAACAGTCTTTTAGAAATGAAGACTTGGAAGAAAACTCTACAGAGAGAATATTCCTCTCTCAACTATTTTTAGTACTATTTGATAAAAAACAGTGGGCCCTAGTAATCCTTCCATTACTAGATTTCCACTGGTTGTTCAGTTTTGGCAGCATTGCTTTGTTTTATCGGAAAAGAGAGGACATTTTTCTTGGGAATGGATCATGTGGTGCTTCTCCGGGAATGAAATGTTTTTTACCTGTGTGCATCTCAACTGTAATGGAAACCAGACTTTTTCTTGGGTAAAATATTAGCGCCAGACCCAGATCCTGTTCAGGACAAAGCCAGTGAGTCAGAGAGACAAGCAGACAGACCGAGCCACAGATGGAGCATTAGATCTGGTTGGTTCGTCCCTCGGGACCTTCTGTGTCAAAAAAACGGTTCTGTTTGAACTCGTTGTAAAGACAGACGGAGAGAAACGTTGTGAATTGTGAAGAGAAGCTAGAAAGAGAAAAAGCTTCGAGAGGTTAAGATGGAGAGAGAGAGAATCAGTCAGCCTTTATTCCCCTGGCTGGAGCTTCAGCAGACATTCCTGGGTTTAGTTTCACTCGAAACTTTTTAGCAGGAGGGGTCAGCGCGTGAGACTTCTACAAAGTATGCACTCTGGATTTTAATGAGTCACTCCACTCTGTGTGTGTGTTAAAGCAGGTCTTAGATTTCCATCGCTTCATTTGCATTTTATTCCCATTGTTGGTAATTCAAGTTTCCTATCAAGTGTGTCTTCCTTGTGGGTACCAGAGTCATCTCAGGCACAGAGATTTAAAGACACTGAATGCGTTAGTCCCCAAATATACCCCAAAAATGTCAAACCAGATGGATTAAGATGAGTCTCAGACAGAGATAACTGAGTCTGGAGTTTCTATACAGGTGTACTGCAAAGAAATATCCTACCTTTCTCGATAGGGATGCAACAAACGATTATTTTCAGCAATTATTCGTTAACAAATAATGCCAGAAAATGGTGCTTAAGGCTTCTCTGTGTCAATTTTGACCAAACATTGAGATTTGAGTTTTTGGCTGTTTTTACTAAAAAAGCTCTTTAAAAGACCAAAAATAGAGCAAAAAATGGAATAGAGGAAGATATTAACTATATTATCTTAGAAGGTGTCAGCTGCCTACGACGCAAGGTTGCTATCAAATCCTCACATCATATAGTACCACCTTGCTTAGATGAGATATTTGCTTTTAAACAAAAACTTGTAAGTTTGACACAAGCTGGTGATCTCAGTCAGCCGCTAATGAACCATTAATTTGCCTCAGGAGCTGGTGGAGAACAAAATCAGAGCTAGAAGAAAGTAAACGTTAGTCAGGTTGACCCAAACACCACTTTATCAGCAATAGTTTTGCTTTTTAACATGTTTTTGGAGAATATAACGCTTCATGATCTCTATAGACTTCTTTGCCCAGCTCATTTTGTTTCCACGACATTCAAGGAACATATTTGCTGTTTTATCTCTGAAGGCAAAGTCGCCATCGAAGGATCAGATTATATATTGTCACCAGCCTTACGTGAGATATTTACTTTTAAACGAAGCCTGCTCAGTTTGACACAAACGGGTGATCACAGTCAGCCGTTAATGAACCATTAATTTTTCTCCAGGAGCTGGACCGAACTCTGAGCTAGAAGAGAGTAAAAGCTTGTCAGTTTGACCCAAACGACATTTAATCAGCAATAAAGTTGCTTCTGAACATGTTTTTGGAGAACGTAAAGCCTCGTAGTCCCTAGAACTCTCTTTGCCCAGCTCATTTTGTTTCCACGACACTCAAGGAACATATTTGCTGTTTTTTCTTATAAGATGTCAGCGCTGTGTTTTTATCTGGTTTCTGCTGCAGTCCTATGCCCAAAAAACATCAACACAAGATGCTATCAAAGATTTACGTCATAAATCATCACCAGGTTTACATGAGATGTTTACTTTAAAACCCAACCTGCTCAGTGTGATCACGGTCAAGTGTTCAGTCATTAGTGAATCATTAATTTGCCTCAGGAGCTGGTGGAGACCAAAATCAGAGCTAAAAGAGAGTAAAAGTTGGACTCAGATTCATCAGGTTGACCCAAACACCACTTCATCAGCAATAGTTTTGTTTTTTAACATGTTTTTGGAGAACGTAACGCATTGTTTGCCCAGCTCATTGACGTTAGCATGGTTTCCATCCAATCCCATTACCGACTCTTTGATGTTGACCCAATGGCCCATGTGTGGCTCTCAGAGGTGGCTCATCTTCTCAATCATGATCTTGTTTCTTTACAATAATTATCCCAATGCCTCGAAGTTAATGTGCTAATAATTTAATTATAATTTCACTTTAAAAGCTAAAAAAAAAGTTCCCGGTCTAACCTGGGGTTTCACCTTATACACAAGTAAACATGTGAAAGTCAAACTGTTGCACAAAACATCATAAGAGCAGGATCAGCTGCACACGCACACCTTTGACACCCCGTTTATTCCCGAGCTGACAAGAGTCAGGCTTAAAGAAGCAAACGCAAGAGGATGAAAGAAAGAAAAACACAGCGTTGAGAAAAGAAAAGGGGCAAGATGGCTGGCGGAGCAGAGAGGCAGCTCCGAGCTGGAAGGAGGCTGAGAGGAGGTTCCTTTGATGTGGCAGATGCATGCATCCAGAACAGGCGCTGCGAGGGAGACAGAGATGAGAGGAGGTGAATATACCTGCCTTTCTCACAAGAGATATGAAATTTAATGAGAGAGGAGGCCACGCGACGGGGGGAAATACAAAGGGCAGGTTAACACGGAAAGTGAACGGTGTCAGGAACGGCGAGGTGTAGGTGTTGACCCTCAGCTTCACTAACAAGCACGATTTAAAGGCTTCCAGGCAGAAAGGAACTGGTTTGTGTAGATAAGTTTGTGATTTAACTCTGCAGCGCTAGAGGAGTGTAGTCGGCCGGTAGCTCCACAGACCAGTGGGGATGCTTTCACTTACATTTTATTTTTGAGATAAGTGGAGATTCAGCTTATCTCAGAATTGACTTTTGACCCAACATTGAGGTTTTAGTGCCTTTTAGCTCTTTGTTTTGGTTTCATAACACAATTAAGTAATGAGCATAGGTTTGGAGTTTTTAGTTTGGAGTTTTCCTTTCTTCTCTAGGCGTCTATAGCACAAAAGTCAGAACAAATAAGTATTTCAAGCTTCCATATTTTAGTAAATGCACACTATACGTCTACTAGGTGGTGGTAGTGTTTCTGTCTGGTGTATGTATTCAGTTTTTAGGTTTCTACTCTTTCCCGATTGCCGGATACCAAAAGAAAGTTGTGTACCTTGGTGGAATACCTGATCTGTCTTTTCAACCTTGTTAGCATTTTAGCTTGGAAAAGGTTTGAAAATGGACGTTTCAAGAGCCTCGCAAGCAGTGAGCGGCGGGAAACGGAAACGTGCCCTTGATCGTACAAAAAGAGTCAAACATCGGCAATTATCGCCGTTAGTAAGAAGTTGACGGCAGTAGCTTCTTTTTAAAGAGACAGATATTGAACGGCGACTACTTCCTGAAGTGTCCACAGATCTATGATTGGATTGTTAACAGCAGCAACAAGCTCCAAAAGCTTTTACGGAACCGTGTGTTGTCCCTGCAGAAAAATATCAAACTATCAGATGAAAAATGGCAAAAACAAATAAAAAATAATCAGCACTAAACTTGTTTTCTTTCATGTGAAAAATAAAGTTAGAGCTCATCAAATGAGACGTTGAGGAAGTCCGTATCGTGTCTGATTGCGCCGCTTCCTGTAGAAAACGTTTAAATTGATTGAACTGTTTCCCCTAATGGTGCATTCGTGTGCCGTTGATTTGGGAAAATTTTACGACTTAAGGCTCAGAGGTGTTGAAATCAACAGATATTCNATTAAAAAAAAAAAAAAAAGAAGCCTCTCCTGCCTTAATGTGTTTTCAGAAGTCTGCATACGTCCTCCTAACGACTACTTCCCCACTAATACTTTCTGAAACTCTGCATTGCAGCCGTTTAAGCACCTGACTGTTGGTATCTGGTGGACGGGTAATTTAGGCGAGCAGGTGGGCGCAGAGATAAGTCTTTTCTCACTAATAAATCCCTTTTTGCAACGGAGCGAACTGAGGCGAATTCAATTTGCAGAGAGCAGAAACACTGGGGGATGCACCAGTCAATTGACTCACCGGTCAGAATGATCTGATAGCGGCCGCTTGATGCCCGATCACGGGAGCGGACGTAAATGAGCGTGACGTGATTTAGTGGACGTTCAGCATTAACATTTAAGGGAGGTAAATGGAGAGTTTGGAGCTGGCCGTTGAGTTGTTTGTGCAGGAAGACGTTGCTGCAGCCAGTGTGATGTTACCGAACACAGGGGCCTCGTTTTACATCCGAGGAGCCACGGCTATGATTAAAAACACTCATCCAGACTAATGGAGGGAGAAACTCAGTATGCTCCACTCAGTCTTTCTCATACACACATTTACGTCTTTTGTCTTTGCAAATCTAACCTTTGCTCAGCAGGTCTCACGTCCTAACCCTAACCCTAACCCCCGTTTTTATTATTTCTTTAGAGAAAAAGGAGCTAATTTAATGACCAGGGTCTAACTTGTAGAAGATACAACCTGTGCCTGTGCATAAGTAACCTTCTCTTTAGGAGTAAGGTTACTTCCTTGTCCCCAAACTTATCCCAAACCCAACTTAGCCTGTGCCTGGTTTCAGAGTATTTCGGGAAAATTTGAAGTAGTATGACGGGTCTAACTTATAGAAGATACAACCTGTGCCTGCGCATAAGTAACCTTCTCTTTAGGAGTACGGTTACTTCCTTGTCCACCCAACCTAACCCTAACCCTAACCCTAACCTCCACCAGCTCCTCTGTGTTATATAGCGTCTCTTTCCATGTAAATAAAAGATGTATCCCACAAAATGAACAATTAAAACTTTAAAAATACCTGCCTCTGCTCTGCGTTGTGCCATTGCAGATAAAAGAATATGATAAATTATAATAATATGTCGGCAAATAGCAATAAATCGGAGCATTAGACATAGTCTGACCTCTGTTCTCGGACACAGATCATGATTCATCAGAAGAAACCTTTTTTGAAAATGTCTTTATATTAATTCAACTTCTTTTTTTTTTGCTGTGTGTTGTTTTTCCACCAGACACGATGGAGCGGTGGTGGGCGTGGCAGTTCGCCTTGGTCACCGTGGCGACCGTTTCCCTCGGCAGCTCCGTCGACAAGCCCCTGGAGTTCTCCTCCAAG
Organism: Chelon auratus; assembly: GCA_030220025.1. Lineage (NCBI taxonomy): Eukaryota > Metazoa > Chordata > Actinopteri > Mugiliformes > Mugilidae > Chelon > Chelon auratus. The sequence goes on along the minus strand of JASGAT010343322.1, from coordinate 1,779 downwards.
ACTCTGATCAACAACGTGGTGGCCGACCCCCGCACGGGCCGGCTGTACGTCGGCGCCGTCAACGCCCTCTACCAGCTGAGCCCCGACCTGGTGCTGGAGTCCCGCACCGAAACGGGCCCCAAGCGGGACAACCGGCAGTGCACGCCGCCCGTCACGGATTCCTGCGAGGACGCCGTGGACACCGACAACCACAACAAGCTGCTGCTGGTGCACGGCGCCAAAGACCAGCTGGTGGTGTGCGGCAGCGTCTACAGGGGGCTCTGCTCGCTGAGGAACCTGAGCAACGTGGATCAGCTGCTCTACTACAGCGACAACAAGGGCGAGAAGTCGTACGTGGCAAGCGCCGAGGAGAGCGTCTCGGTGGTGGGGGTGATGTCCTACTTCACCAAGGCTGAGCAAAACTTCACCGTGTTCCTGGTGAGCAAACACAATTCACACCGCTTCATATTGTTCCTTTAATTAAAAAAAAAAAAATGATCTCCACCATCTGTGATACTACTTATTTTGTTGAGGAGGGAGAAATTAAATTGTCAGCCGTTTGGGAAATGAGCTCTCTTGTCGGTTATCTTGAAATGTTTTTTCCATTTTATCTCGGCACAAAATGAAGGCGTCAGAGAATCGGGTCTTTAAATGATGGGTTGTGATGTTGTGTTTTCATTCAAAGCACGCGTCCAATCAAATCTGAACGTTTCACCCAGAGTTAGAGGTTTAACTTCTGCCTCAGCTCTGAAACAGAGGTGGAGTTTCTTGAAGATGTTTCGTCCAAGTCTTCATTTCTACTTGACTGGTGGGAGGTTGGGTTTAAATAGGAGCCCTACAAGGCTCCAAAATCATCTTTACTTGATCTGCCTTTTCAACCTTGTTAGCATTTTAGCTTGGAAAAGTTTCGTAAATGGACGTTTCTAGAGCCTCACAAGAAGTGAGCGGTAGGAAACAGAAACCTGCCCTGGAGCTCCAGTGAATAATCGTACAAAGAGAGTCGTATCCCAAGGAAAAACTATCAAACATTGGCAGTTATCGCAGTTAGTAAGAGGTTGACTGCAGTAGCTTCTTTGTAAAGAGACAGATATTCAACAGGGAATGTCCAGAGATCTATCATTGGATTGTTAGCAGCAGCTCCAAGCTCCAAAAGCTTTTACGTTACGATGTCCGCGCTCGTCAGGAGCAGTTTGGGCTTTGTTTTCTTGTCCCAGCAGAAAAATATCAAACTATCAGATGAAAAATGGCAAAAACAAACAAAAAAATAGTCACTCGTCCACCAGTCTTCAGTTTTGTGTGAAAAATAAAGTTAGAGCTCATCAACTGAGACCTTGAGGAAGCCATGAAGCTTGTGTTTGATTGCGGCGTTTCCTTCTAGAAAATTGATTGCACTGTTTTCTCTAATGGTGCGTTCGTGTGCCGTTGATTTGGGAAAACATGTCTAAAAGTGAAGCCGAGCCTTAATGTTCCTGCTCAAGTCAAACCGAGTCAGGTTTTTATTAAGTCATCGATCGGTGAAGTCAAAATCAAATCTCAGGTTGTAACTTCAGTCCACGTCTCAAGTCTGGAATTTAACACAAAAACGTGATAGTTAGACAGCTCCAACATATTGTCATATACTTTTTGACTGACAGAATCCGCAGTGAAGAGTCCAGACCAGGATAGTTTAAAGAAGAGAGTGAGTGCTCTTAACCCATTTAGGCCTAAGCACTCTTCTGTAAACCCCCTCTCAAAACCTGAGGTTTTTCAGAATATGTCAACACTAAAACCTTAATTTCTCAGGCTCTGTAGCAGATAAAA
>JASGAT010343316.1:307-10556 GCA_030220025.1 Chelon auratus | reverse complement strand
TTCTGAGCTGTGTCGCCTTTTATAGATGCCCGTGACACCCTCAACTCTTCACCTGAATCAAAACAGCTCCCCCAGCTGTTGTCTGTCTTCTGACTCCTCGCTGCTGCTCCCTCTATTTCACAGTACTGTCAAGGCTGCAAAAGACACATGATGTATTGATCACAGCTCCTTGACAAAGCGGCTGAAACACAGAGAGAGGGGGGTGGACAGAAATGTGAGGAGTGGAAGCAGAAGAAAGAGGTAAGAGGGGAAGGGAAGCCAAGGAAGAAGGATGCCAGGTAGGAAAAAAAGGGAGATGGGAAAAGTATCAGAAAATCTGATAAATACAGCCGGTGTCAGCTGGTGCTCTCCTCCTACCCGGGCTCGGAGAATAGATCCATGGCCTCCCACCTGGCTTCCATCGACTGGTCAATGGGGAATCCCTATTACAGTTTCTGGCTTGCCGGCTGTGGATATGGACTTGACACAACGGACCCGCGGGAGGTTATTGGCTGCACTCTCCTTCAATAACCGCTACCCATCTCCTTCTAGTTCGTCTCCATCAATCAGCTCTGTCAGCCGAGTCTCTGGTTTGTTTGTTTGTTCTGGCCTTTCCTTCTTGCCTTCTATTTTTTCTTCCATCCCTTTCTTTCCTTCACGTCCTCCCTCTCGCTCCATTTTCTCTAACACATTTCAGATGCCCCTACCTGATTTTCACTGGCTTCTCTTCCTTCTGAAGTTTCTTTTCATCTCCCCCTTGCAGCCTGGCTCTCATACAGTACCCTTATTCAATCTTTTCCTCTTCCGCTCTGCCCTCCTCCTCTTTTCATCTCTCCATCACTGCGTCTGCTGGTCCAATCCACGGCGAAGGATTCTATAAAGCTAAGTGTTTGCTGCCAGAGAGACATCAGCCCACACAAAAGTGACCCGTTCATTCACATCTTATTGCTTTCTTTTCAAATAAAGAGCGAGAAGGAAGGCATCATGTTGCATAGTGAAAGCCTCAAACTCACACAGAGGCCGACACAAATTGGGTGCAAGCTTCCTGCTACAGCCAAGGTGTTCTCCTTCCAATATCGCTGAAAACGTCACATTTTAAAAGGGCACTCATCAAAAGTGTGCCAGCTCCGAGGGAGCTCTGGTAAAATAAATATGCTTTATCCTGTTGCAAGTTCAGCAGCACAACAATCAGATAAACATCAAGAATTAATTATCTAGTAAACCATCAAATATTCAGTATTTTTCTTGCTGTGAACACTTCCCCTGCCCCTACCGTGACTTCCCCTGTAGAGAGATTTTTAAACTCACAGTAGTGGCTCTGGATGTCGCCATCGTGGCATTGTCTGACTTGTTTAACTCTTGGTTTTTACAAAAATGGTAACCAAAGCAGAGTGGAGGCAAGCCCATCTGTTACTCAAAGCATCCATTAATTATACATAACTTTAAAAGCCTTAATATAATTTCAACGGGTGAGTTTTGTGACTTTATTTCGGAGCCAGGGCATAGACTGTAGAAAGAAATGGACGATGCGTCTCTACTTCCCTCCCATTGATCAAACTGATGCTAGTATTTCAGGGATATGAAACTGCTACTTTGCAAGTTGGTTGCCAGAGTCTGCGCACTACGCTCCAAAAGAGTCCTCAAAGGGGAATTAGCGTTTTTTACAAACTGGACCTTATTTCTGGAATAGAATTATGATTGTTTACTCACCCATATAACTTTGGTGTCATTTGGAGTCGTTCGGAAGATATTTAGCTAAAGTGGAGCGCCGCGTATATCCAAATAGTGGGAGTGACTGGGGCACCAAAACGCAGCCTCTAAATAACTCATTATCTGCCGTGAAACTCGTTCATTTATGATACGCTAGTGCTATTCCCTGTTGAGTCCAGAGTTACCTGTTATCATCATCCGAGGTCTGTAGATTGACCTCCTAACTTCTGACCTGGATGATGTCATCTCTGAGCGCCGTTCGCACCCGCAACAGTCAGCTTGTTTACCTCTTCTACTGCTATTTTTTTTTGCAACATGGTTGAATATTTTGCAGATTCTGAGGTTGTGGACGACGACTTTGTTTATGATGGACGTCCTTACCGTTTTGAGCCAGAGTATACAGATGAGGAGCTCACTGAAAGGAACTAACTCCAGACTCAACAAGGAATAGCACTAGCGTGTCATAACAAAATATTTTGCGGCAGAAAATGCGTTTTTCGGTGCCCCAATCACTCCCACTATATGGATATACGCATTGCTCCGTTGGAGCTAAATATCTTCCGAAGGACTAAAAATGACACCAAAGTTATATGGGTGAGTAAACAATCATAATTTTATGCCAGAAATAAGCTCCAGGTTGTACAAAATGGAAATTCCCCTTTAAGTTCCTGTGGAACAGCTTCAGAGAGTGGTTGTCAATGGCAGCTATCAATCATCATGATGTCACATCCTGTTTTTATAGTGTCAAACTAACTAAAACAAAACTTGGACACTTGAACATGAAACTTGATTTGTTTTTCTTTTAGTTTGTCCCATCCACTCAGATGGAAGTGGGCGGTTTATGACCTATACTGCAGCCAGCCACCAGGAGGAGCTCCACATGCTTCGCCTTCACTTTTGAGGAGCTGTCATGGAGTCCACGATTTTACAGTCTAAAAGTCAGCCTCAAGAGACCATTTGAGGAAAAGCAGTTTTTGGCGCTTCCACTTCCTGGCTTTATTTTTCAGCCCACTAACTTGCTGCTTGAACAAAACTCACACAAAAATCAACAAATCTTACGTCCTCACTTACAAAGAACGACCTGTATTTGGCTGCAGTCTGTTTCTTACCGACATGATGTTATCCAGTCTTTCTCAGTCACACTGAGAAATAGACACCTCACTCTGTTATATAATACATGCATTGCTTTGGTGCGTTTTCTTCTCTAAAGCCTCAGAATCATCTCTTTTTTAAATCCTCACCTTCCACACAAGCCTCAGGCAGTCAATAACAATATTCGGCTACAGACTGTACCGAACACTATATCGCATTCAGTGGCAAGAATAAAATAAATAAGTAAATAAAACAGCATGCGCGACCAAATCATGCTCATTCAATGAAGAGAAACTGGGACAGATAGAGCCCCTCTTTATTTATTTATTTTTTTTCCCCCTGCAGTTTAATATATTCCACTGCGCCTGGCATAAAACTGCCGAGCTACTCTCCATCACTAGAAAATACAAGATTGAATTTTGGGGGAGAGAAGGGGAAGGGGAAGAGAGAGAGAGCAGGCAGTAGGTGGTGAAAGGTGTGTCGGGGGGGGGGTGAAACCAGTAAATCTGCGCGTGTAAGCGTGCTGGCACAAGGGATGTCTGATTTCTTTTCATATTCTCCCCTCCTGCACATTTCGTAAGGGAATTGATATGTGAGGACAGCCAGACTGAGAGAAAAGAGACCGAGAATGAAATAATAAGGAATCATTCCATCCGACAATGTGAAGCCCATCCTGCTGATATTCAATATTTCTTTAATGCTTTTAAAGTATAATCTTCATTTACCATTTCAAAAGGCCTGTCACGGAGATACAGAGGTTCGGCTTTTGCTCACTCATATCTCCCTCTTTGGTCCTCCTTTTCCTCCCTCTCTGCTCCCCTCATTTCAGGATTATACAGTACTGCATGTGGTGCAGTGAATCAGTGGCCACCGTAAATATGGAATTGGGAGTGTGCCTGGCGACTTGTCAGACCCACTGAAACATCCCCACACTGCCTTCTTCTCAGTCTCCATCAATGCTCCGCTAAGCGCTAGGAATGAGATCTTATCCAGGTTATCCCATCATACACCCCCGGACACGCACAGACACGCGCGCCCAGGTGAGCCATAGCCAGAACAGATTCAAAAATACATTTGCACTCATGAAGAGTAGTTTTGAAGGACAAAATGGTGGCTCGACTGCAGGCGATCCTCGAGTCTATAGGGGCCCTAGGAACGAAGAAATCCTCCAGACCCTCTAGAGCTGGAGCATAGGCTGTAAAAAAAGTGGATGACACCATGACAGCTCCTCACAAGTGAAACTAAAGCAAGTAGAGCTCCCCCTGGTGTCTGGCTGCGGTATCGGTCATAAGCTCCACCTCCGAAACATCAAGTACAAGTACATATTTTCTTCAAGGATGGTTTCTGTCATTTTAGATAGTTATGTGTGTAGTTATGTGTGTTCCAGTGTAAATTTTGCAATGTATAATTGAACATTTCTTTCTAGCTAGCAAAGGTACAGCAGAGCACAGTGTTAATTAAACGCAAGTAAGTCTAGTGGAAGTGTGGGCGCTCCACTCTCAGGCCCTACTGTGCAGACTCTTAGCCCAAAATCGCAAGACGACGCTGCCCATATCACCGGGAAACTAGCATCAGTGTGGTCAATGCATTTCTTTGTACAGTCTATGCGCTGGACGCACTGCTCTGCTAGTTAAGTTAACCAACAGAGAAAGAACAAACCTATGCTGCTGCTGAAACTTATTTTATTCAAATGTCTCTCCCCGAATAGTTAAAGCTAAACTAGAAGCATCCAGTCAGCTATTTAATATCATTACTAATCATCATTAACTGCTTCACTCTCCACTGTCTTGCTTTCTTTTTTCCCCTTCTTCTTTCTTTCTTTCTTTACTCTCTCCCAGAGGTATAAGTTCCCTAAATTTTAATTGGGCGTCGTTGACATACTTTAAAGAGTAAAGAGTAAACTACTTTAAAGAGTCGTGCGCATGACATGCAAGAGGATTAAGTGTGCACAGTTGTGTCAGGTGGAAGCCCCCTAAGGGAGGTCTCGTTCTGTCACTGCAAAAGCACATTGCCACCGCTGTAGTTTAGAGTTTGTCAGCCCCCATAGGACACTCTACTGGCCTGGGGCCCCCTGCAGTTGCCTGCCTTGCAAGTTGTCAAACTGCACCTCCGGGCCCAGCCATCAACTTTTTGGCAGTGTCTGACTGCACCTTAATCCAAAAATGGACAAAGAGTTGGAACATGATTACTGCAGACTGAGTCCTGGGACCCACCTGTCACTCAAAGTGGCCCTTAATCATAGTTTTGGCCTTGACATAATTTATACTGGTGAGCTGTATAAAAAATTCACCCCATACAGGCGTCACAAAGCAGGAAATTAGCTATGGAGCCGCAAAGTACCAGGCTCTAAAAAATCATGTAATTTAAGATAAGGCAAATTGGACCAACAGTGGAAAGCCACAACCTTTTCAGGATTTTAATGTTAACAATTCTCCGTTAGGCTGAAGCTATCCATTTGAATGCAGCATATTGAAACGTTATCTGAAGCACTTTTGTGTCGCGCCGCGGAGTTCGAATGAAGACAAATGAATCCTCCCGAGAGCGAGAGATACACAACCCAATGTTTTGTTTTGTTTCGAGTCGGCCCTGATATTACAGTTGATGTTGTAAAGCTGTCCTGCAGAGGCAGAGAGGGAGATTGAAATGCCACCGGTGTGGCTCCCTTTATCAGTTTTGCGGCCACAATGGGGCTCCGCTTCTCGACTCACAAATGAAGCAGTCCAAATCGCAGCACCGGAGTCTCGGACGCTGTGGCATCCGTTTTAGCAATTTATTTTCCTATTTTAACAAACGGCGGCATTGAGGTCAAGGGGTGTGCTAATGGCCTATTAAACATGCTTGCTCAAGTGGATTCTGCCTTCCATTTCCTTCTGCAGCAAGTGATCATTTAATGAATCATAACAAAAACATTTGGTAATTTAATATTACCTAATTTATTAAAAGGAGAAATCCATACGGAAGTTCTTCTTCTGAAACAGTGATGATCAACACTTTTGTAGAGTGACTGACAAGTCTACAAAGTAATGTAAAAGTTCTCATGCTGACCTTTGACCCCTAGTGCCTAGTAAATGCTTACCGTGGGAATTAAGAGCAGTACAAAAATTGCAGTAGCCAGTTGCAGTTTATACTAGTCAATAATGCCACAAATGTTCCTGGACTACCAGGAAGTACTGCATCCAGCCTTTTTTTGGCACTTTCAGAACACAGGAACTATAGGAACCAGTTCCTGTGTGGCTGCTGGAGAAAGTTCCCCCTTCTTCTTGTATCTGCATTGCAGGAGATGAGAGTGACTGTAGCTCTTGGAACTCTGGTTTTAGGGTCTTGCAATGGAAACTTTCCAATCACAAGAGGAACCTTGAGTTGGCAGTCATTGAAGGTTCCTCTTGTGGTTGAAAAGTTCCTGTATAGTTCAGGTTTTTATTAAATGCCTAAATGTTACTCCAAACTAAATAACTTTGCTACACCAACCACCAGTCGGCTACGACGGCCCTCGAGAGTTCCCACTTGGGGTGCAAATGCAAACAGACAGAAACACCTTGAAGGTATGTAGTTCTCGGGGGAGCTCCACAGTGGGTAGTTACCCTTGGGGAGTTCCCAGAAATGTTTTGTCTGAAAGCAATATTCCTGGACTACCAGAAGTACTAGCACTTTCAGAACACAGGAACTATAGGAACCAGTTCCTGTGTGGCTGCTGGAGAAAGTTCCCCCTTCTTTTTGTGGCTGCATTGCAGGTGCCGAGAGTGATTGTAGTTCTTGGAACTCTGGTTTTAGGGTCTTGCGATGGGAGGAACCTTGAGTTGGCAGTCATTCAAGGTTCCTCTTGTGCTTGAAAAGTTCCTGTGAAGTCCAGGTTTTTGTTAAATGCCTAAATGTTACACCAAACTAAATAACTTTTCTACACCAACCACCAGCTGGCCCTTGAGAGTTCCCACTCGGGGTGCAAATGCAAACAGAAAGAAACGCCTTGAAGGTATGTAGTTCTCGGGGGAGCTCCACAGTGGGTAGTTACCCTCGGGGAGTTCCCAGAAATGTTTCGTCTGAAAGCATCTCAAGGCACAGGAACTAAATTTAGACTCAGTCAGAATGTTCCCCGAGTCCCCACCAGCTGTTTTAGTTTTAAAGGGTTAATAATTATCATAGCGCAAGCCATATCAAAGACTCTGAATGTGGCAAGAGGAATATAAATCCCTTATTACTGCAGACTGAGCCCATTGATCTTAGAGTGTGTAGCCAAAACTCTTGCATAAGTAGCAAGGACTGTTCTAAACAGCTTGTCTTGGGATTGTGAAGCAACTGTGATCATGCAGTGGACACGTGGTTAAATCTTCAACAACAAAAACCCCTGAGATTTACTGTGCAAGTTTAGAAAACGCAGACGCACCACCTGCTGAAATATTATTAGCACGTTCGAATGATTCAGCCGCTATAAAACACTGGCCTCTGTGCTCGGAAACATTATCAGGATTTACAAATGGTATATATGGTGGGGATAACTTCCGATGGCTTGTAAAATATTACCGCCCCCATTCAAAACACATCCAACAAGGCCTCAGCGGTGAAAGCTCTATTATGCTACGCTGAATAGAGGAAGTAAAACTGTCTTCTCTGTTATCTCAACTCCGAGAGTTATTTTGCCATTCATGTGTCATAATGGGCCTGACATTAGAGTATGTCAGTGACAAACACAAGGGAGAGCAACTCGTGACAGGGATCACAAAGGTGAAGGCCGTGCATATATGCAGTCGTGTGGGATTGTGTGTGTGTGTATCAGCATTCTGAATGAGCCTGTCCTGTTCCCATCAAGGCGTCCCAAGCCCACGATGAAAGCACTTGTGTGTGTGTGTGTGTACGTGCACAGACAACGTGCATGTTGAGGCAAAGTGCAATACAACTCAAGACGATGATNAAAAAAAAAAAAAAAAAAAATGGCTGTAATCTGTGCTGGAGATACATTTCAAAACAAAGTAACTGAGCAAAGCTTTTGCATTTGTTTTCTGCAATAAAAAAAAAAAAGACAGAAAGGAAATCTAGTGCTTAAGATTTTATGCACCACGGGCAGAAAAAATAATAAAACAAACGATGATTGCATTTAAATCTCTTTCTTTTTTCATATTCCGCCTGAGGATTACATAACGTAGGTGGAGTTTCCAGAAGTTTGTAATTTCATGCAAATGCTGTACATTCTTTACACCGATCAGGCATAACATTATGACCGCCTTCCTAATGTTGTGCAGGTCTCCCTTGTGCCTCTAAAACATTTGTGGCTCATCAGAGAATGGACATGGGCCTTCTGAGGGTGTCCTGTGGTGTCTGGCAACAGAATGTTGTTAGTGGGGGTGCCTTTGGGTCCTGTGGGTTGAGGGGGTCCTATGGGATCTAGTGAATTTGGAGGCCAGGTCAACACCTTGTGCTGTTTTTCATGTTTTTTTTAGTTGTTCCACATGAATGAATGCCAGGTCCAAAAGTTTCCCAGCAGAACATTGAACTGTCACAAGATGGTCAATGTCATTTACTTCTCCTGTCAGTGGTTTTAATGTTGTGGCTGATCGATGTAAGTAGCCTACTGCTCAGCAAGAACGTTAAAAAGTCGAATTTATTAATGAATTTAGTGGTGATTAACCTTAATTTGAGTGGTTCTTTAACTGAATTGCTTGGTGTGAATATTGTCATCTGTGGCGCCATCACTAACCAAGAAGCGCATGAGAATAAGCAGTGACAGATCTGATTAGGGCACCTTTTAACGGTTCACCTCTTGGATTTGATAAGCTTACTTTTATGTTTACCCAGTTCCATAATCATAAGGTGATAATGTTATGCTGGATCGGTCTTCTGTGCAACGCAGATGCAGTGAAGTACAGGTGTAAAAACTGGGAATGGAAATACTCCAGCAAGGATTATAAACTTTAACTGGTTACTTACAGAAATGCTATAATCCTGACACAGTGGTAACAAACTGCACTAACTGTGTTTGGCTTGGCTGCTGTGGAAGTACGTGACAATGTGGGACCGGCTGATTTAAAGACAGCCGTTGCAAGTTAACCCTAAAAAACCATGAACCGTCACATAATTCAAACACTAACTAAATAATCAATGTTAACAACTTCAGTCACTTAATAACCCCGAAAAGTGCACAATGTCCATGCCTCAGCCTTTGCCATAAACAGGGTCGACAATGACAGACCCGAAAAGAGGCCTGTCACGAGGAGAGCAGAGAATCGCGGGCCTGTGTAATTAGAATCGATAATTCATTTTCCCCTTTTCTGCCACTGTTCCATTCAAACAAGCCCTCACACACTGCAGAGAGAGCTTCCAAATCTCTGCAGGGTAGCGGTAATTGGACTGGGGATTTTTTTCTTTCTTTCTTTCCTCTCCACTTCTTCTCTTTTCGCACCTGACCAAAATCTCATCAGCTAAATGCAGAGGAGAGCATTCTTCTTGGGGTAATTGTCTTCGACTGCCATGTGATGTTTTCGCTGCCCTTTTCCAGGTGCTGGTATTGTTCTTCCGGGCCGGTTAATTTGGGGAGCAGCAGGAACTTTTCGTCGTTGGAGTGCATGGGTGCCAGACAATGACGGTGTCATGCTATTTATCCCCCTGGCAATAATGGAGCCTATTAGAGGTCTGCAACCGAAAGGCTTGCAGTCAGTAAGTGGATGAGGAATAGGATTTGGATTTCTATGTGTATTGGCCGGAATAATTATAGGAGTTCTTAGGTTTTCTTCACTTGGATGGTGGATTTAATCACAGACAAACGAGGAGGTACCCATTGTGTGAATGTGTGGATTCAAATTCTTGATTGCCTCCTCCTCTATCTGCGCATTTGAGCAAAGGTAATTACTCCTCGCCGTTAATGTAATGGACGTCAATTGCACATATTCAAATTCATTTTCATTCCCCGGATAGTCGGGGCCAATTTTCTTGACAAATTCATCGTGATTAACACATCATCGTCATCGTCATCCCCAGCACAACCACCAATGCTGATCATCGCTATTACCGTCACTCACGGCGCTCATCATCATAATCTCGGCCGAAATCATCGTCATCATTGATCAGTATTGGTGTGACCGTCGTGACCATTGTAATCATCTCCGTCACAGCAGCTGTCAAACGTGGAGCTTGCATCACAACCACTTCACAACCTGTGAAGCGAATGGCAGTCAGTGTCAAGCAGAAAATTGCTCTGGGACATCATATAGATCATGGCTACCTAAACATGCCTTAGCTTCCGCAGAGGCACACACGCGGCCGCACATTTCTATCTGTGGGTGTCACCCACAGAGACGCAGATAATGGCGGTAGAGACCGGCTTCTCTGTCACTCTGCCATTCCCATCTCCCTGGCTGGGATTTAATGTGACACTTATAGCTATTGCATGGCTTAGCCCCCAGATAGCAGGGAACCACGCCTGAATGGAAATGAGATTGTCATCTGTCAGCTACACCCATCAAACCACTGGGAGAATGAC
>JASGAT010343312.1:0-28624 GCA_030220025.1 Chelon auratus | reverse complement strand
TCAAAGGCTTCAAAGCTTATGTTGAGTCCATCCAGCGGTTTCCATTATCGTTTTCAGAGATTCCCGTGTTGCAATGACAAACCTTTGCTGCTGCAGATTCACATGATGTTTTGGTTTGTGTTTCAGTTTCTAAAGAAAGAACCACAGGGCCTGAATCTTTTGTGGGTATAGGCGGTTGGTTTGCCGAAAGAGCAGAGAGAAAGAAAAGAAAATACGAAAACAGAAATGTTGACTTATTAAGTAGGATTCTTTTGCGACGGTATGTGGGCACCATTGTGTAAATACACCACTAAAATGACTGTCAGCTGTGTTGAGTTTCTTGTGTAATTCAAACAATGGCAATTTGAATTTTGAGTGGATAATGCTTGAGTTAGAGCGTTTAGATGTGTACGAATAGTTAAAGAAAGAAGACACTGGGGTAGATCCAACAGAGTAGGATAAATCTAGCTTCACACTCTCCCATCTGAAGGTAAGGAGATTCAGTATGAACAAACTGAACTGAACTTCTCCCCTCCTTTTCAGGTTTATAAGGCCTTGTCTCCGTCAACGTATCGGGAAGCCAAGAGAGACGGCTCAGGCTAAATTGCAGAAAATGCCACGGCAGTCGATCTGAAATCAATAAATACGGCTTCCCACTATACTGATGAAGGTTGACACTGCCGGCTGAGACTGGAGTATTTTCCCAAAAGCTACACAACAGAAGACATGGAGGAGTGTTGCCTAAACAACAAGGTAAAAAGTCCTGTGACAGACGCAGCACAGAACATTTCGTCCTGTGCCAAAACACTGCAAATTAGACATGCAATATGCACAGTCGTTAAGCCTAATTGTTTGCCTTGCCATGAATGATCTTTTCACAGAAAAAAAAAGAAAAAATAATTTCACGATTAACCCAGATGCTACAACAAATGTGAAGACTGGAGCGGAAAATGATAAATGATTTAATGAGTGAATGGCAGCCACTGCATTAGCACCTTCCACATGTTGTAATCTCTATTTAAGGGAGCCAGAGTGAACAGCTTGATCTTCTTTAAACTTTTTTTAAACACTCCATTCAACCACAAATTTCAAACCACCCAACCACAAATATAGTAGCAACATGAAAGTAATACACAGATCAGCCACAACATTAAAACCCCTGACAGGAGAAGTGAATGATATTGAGCATCTTGTGACAATGTTCAATGTTCTGCTGGGAAACTCAAACATGTAGCACCCACTTAGACCAGACCACAAATCCTTCACTCATAGTAGTTAAGTTCAGCTGCTCTTAATTATATTTACCAGTAAGTACTTCTATTGAATGTTAAATGAGGCTTCTATAGGCGACAGAATTAGATGTGAGACATTATTTCTATAGAAATGTTCCACCAGCACTGCTTTGAACACATTTATTCCACAGTGCTTAAGTGCTTCAGGGTTGTTTTTTCATTTTTGTTTTCCCATGGAACACAAAGGACTGAACACATTTCTTTGCATTATTTCACTTGCCTCACTCACCTTTTGTCCTCTTCCTCAATCAAAACGATTTGCAGTTGAACCTTGACCTTCACGACGGCTCCGTGCTCAAAGAGCAGCACATTATTATACAGCTTCAAGTTTAAATATTCTAAAACAACTTGTATAACATCAGGTACAGGGCCGCTGTCCATATAGAATGGCTGCAGCAGTTAGGTCCTCATTCATCCATATTTAAAAACCAACATGAGAGGTGATATTCTTTTCATGGCCTACAAAAAAAGCTGTAAACACACCACTCACTGAGCACTTGACCCCAATACTAATAATAAGTAGGGCCTCCATTATCTGTCACCTCTTGGTGCTGTGGATTTAACAAGATGCTGGTGACTGCACGCTATTTGTGCGTAGAATCGCTCATTCTGCCCTATCCTAACGCAGTTTAATCTACCAGATTCAGGTCTGGTGACTGGGGAGGCCGCTTAACTCACCGCCATGTTTATGAAACCAGTTTGTGACGCGGTATATTATCCAGCTTGAAGCAGCCATTAGGAGACGATGTGTGTGGTCTGGACAGCTGAAACACAGCAGCTTGGGTTCACAGAGTCATGCTGCTGATGCCAAATTTTCATCATGCTGTTGATGCCAGAGTTTGAGCCTACCATCTGCAACCTCAGAAGAAGCTGTGATTCACTGGGCTACGTTTACCTAGTCCTCAACTGTTTAGTTTTGGTGAGAATTAGGAGCCTGGCATGCTCTTTGGATTTAGCAGTCCAACCACCTCAAGGTTGAATCTTCAGATCTTCTTTGGGAAAGAAAAGCACCCCAGGCCTCACACAGTTTCATCTGCCCATTACTAAGTTTGTAGAGCTTTTTTACTGAAAGCAGACAGTTCCCGCTCGGGTCTCTCAAAAACATTTATTAGAGGAGTTTTTACTTTATCGGATTTTCAAAACAGAACATAAAGTCCCAGCAGTCATTGGCATTTAAGGAATGACTGTGTCGTGCTGCTCTGCAGGCTGGTGAACACACACAACAAACATCAGAGATGAAATGTAGACTGGATTGATCTTGTTCAATGGATGAAATGGCCCATTGGTACGTCGCCGGTGGGAACAGCCGCTAACTCACAAAGCAGAGCTAATGTTAAGTCCCAGGTGAGCTTAGAGCTCAATCACAGACTTATATACATACAAATACGTTCACACACACAAATATACATCATGTCAGGAGGGCTTATCTGGGCTAATCATTCCTTCTGTTGGGCTTTGCAAATAAGATCTTGAATCCTAATCAGATTCAGGCATGACCCGGGTCACGAGCTTCACATGTACCTCAGGTGCAGGTGGTCTGCAAGAAAAATGATCATAGTACATACTGAGAAGACTGAACCAAAATATTAAAATCACACCTTTGTGGTTTATCTATGTGGGCAGAGGGCCCTCTGCTGGTGAAACGTGTGTAGTACAAAGCTTGGACTGTGATGTGCAGGGCGTCACGTTTTCCTTTGCATTGAAGTGTAATGATCAGAATTAATGCGCACAAAGTCCTTGTAGACTTTTAGACGTGTTAAGTGGTTTTTGAAAGCACTGAAACTACCAACGCCCTTGGTGTGTCTGTGATGGCAGTACATTATTTTTTACACTGTCGTGTAAAAACCTACAATTTAATTTAACTTGCAAGCACACACAGCCGCGAGAAGCTTGTGTGTATCACATTAGTAACGTGTATTTGTAGAGATACGTTTGAAGGTCGCAGTTTGTGAAAAACAAACTATTGCCCAGATTCATATCTCTGTGTTGCAAGAAGCCTGCGTCGCGCTAAGCACGCCGGGAAATGAATTTCTCGCACGACTCGCGGCGTTTCAGCGCCTGTCATGCGCGAACTCCATTTCCCATAGCCCCCTGCGTCGTTGAGGTTACATGCTGCTCTCCACGCAGCTTGTACCGCAGCAGGAGCAGGAGCAGTAAATGTGGTCCTTGGACGACACACGGACCAGGAACACTCGCATGGCTCTCAGGACTGCGGAGTTCTGCTTTACCCTGACACCAACACGTAACGTCCAGTGTAAGTTGTAGTCCGCTTTCATGTCCTCTGCTTCCGTAACGGTTACTTGGCGACAACTTGCCTGCTAGGGTTAGCCGTGTAGCTTAGCTAACAGCTAACTAGCCAGAAGTTGGCATCTGATCAGAGTCTGGCCTTGGGAAACCTGTCTGCCAGACAGCGTCTTAATTAAAAGAAGACACGCCGTCTGCTTTAATAAGACAAAACCCTCTTTCCGTCGTCAAGTACCGGACAGCGCCTTAGCAACGGCGGGGACTAATACCAGCTGCTTGTCCTCCAGACAAAACTGCCTCAATGTCAACTAGCCTAAAATAGACGCTCATGAAAAAAAACATGCACGGCTTTTGCTCGAAACTTCCTTTAGCAGATCTTAAAATAAACCTCGACATGTGTCCGCCATCTATTTTTCCATTCGGACTATTTGCGCACTTTTATTTTGGAGATCTGTGCCAGTACTTCCGGTTTAAATGCGGTTATTTTACTTAGCTCTGGCTGTAGTTTGGCTAGCGGCTAGTAGCTCAAAGTTTTGTCACGTAACAGCAAACTGATCTTTTCTGGAAACAAAATAACTTAAAATCTAATTTTGACATTAGATTAATATTAAGACAAGATATTCCGGGAAGAACTTCCCGCACGAATCTCACGTACTCGTTTGCTTTGCGTCAGGTGATGTATATGTGCTTGCGCAATTATAACGCAAGGTACGTTGATAACCTTTAATCTGTCATAAAGACTGTGCTGATGATAACAGTATAGCAAATGCAGGAAGGAATGTAGGTCGGTCTGATTAGCATTGGTGTAATATTTCAGCTGTATTTACCATAGTTTATGCAGCTTAACAGTGTTTTGGCTATTAGTTTACCTATAGTTTTCCAATATACCTTTTTTAGAGAATACATCCTGGGCATAGGAGTAATAGGAGGGCTCAAATCAGGAAAATCAACTATAAACAAAGATTAAAAAAAGGATTTCTTTTTTTGAAGATTGTTTCCTTCCAGTCCAGATTTAGGAGTGGCTGGAGGATCTCCACCCAGACATCTAAGGCAGCTCTCCAACTCATTCGGAAAATTAATGTCAACATCAGAATAACAGGAAAAACTGCAACTCCTGAAAGTCTCAGCGGTGTCTAGACGTGATAAATCGTAGCCGTGCTGTGTTCGTGTGTGTCTTAACTTTTTTTTTGTCTTACAGCAGGGTCATAGAAAGTTCATTGTGCTGCGTTATCTCTGCGATTTCGACAAATAGAAGCGAGTGCAGGTACTTAAGACACATTTTAAAGTACAGCCAGGGCATGCATTTATTTATTATTTTTTTCTTAAATTGTCTTGGAAGAAGTTGTGCAGGCAAGATCGTAGAAGTTTCTCAAAAGACGTTCTACATTACAGTACAGATGTATGCCAAGTTTCAGTCTGTGAAAGACAGGATATTCATCTTCTGTAACCGCTTGTCCTGTGAAGGGTCATGGGGGTTAGGGTTATCCCAGGTGTCATTGGGCAAGAGGCAGGATACACCCTGGACAGGTCAGGCCAGTCTATCGCAGGAATAACAAAAAGGGCTAACACAGAGAGACAGACGACCATTCGCACTCGCACATACGGCCGATTTAGAACCTAACCAGCATGTCTTTGGACGGTGGGAGGAACCTGGTGTACCTGGAGAGAACCCGCGCAGATGCAAACATGTAAACTCCACACATAAAGGCCCCAGTCGGCCTGGATTCAAACCCAGAACCTTCTTATTGTGAGGCATCCGTGCCATCCACCACGCCACTTTGCCGTCTGACTTGGTGTTTATTTTCTCGCTTGATATCCATGATGTGTTGACGTCACGACCAAAACCCGACTTTCCTGAAATGAGCTTTGCCAAAATCAATCAAGACGGAATGACAGAGGAATGTCAGCAAAGCCAAACTCAGTTGGTTCAGTCAGTGGATAAATTATTTAAGTCACGTGTTGCAAACAATGACATTGTTTCCCGCTTCACGTTTTATTTCGATCCCACTATACGCTTCTGTATTGTTGTTATCATTGTTTGATCTGTGTTTTTTATTTATTCATTTGTCTGATCCAATAGTCCGTTGTTGAACGTCGTAACTGCAGGAAGAGGGACGCGTAGGAGAAGATGATGATAATGCAGCGCATCTTTACTCACGGGACACTGCGCCGGGCGGCAGCGATGCGCCCTATGTGGGTGGGCGTCACTATCCCCGAGCCGCCGGTTGCGGTGTGTTGCTGCGCCCTCCACCTGTCGCCACTACCGCCACCACCGCTACCACCGCTACCACGCACAGGCCAGCGCTGGCTCTCCACCTCAGCCTCCAGCCTGGTGGCTCATCAACCGAAACACCAGCCGCCGCGGGAGGAGCCTCAGTCCAGCTCCTCGCCTCAAACACAGGACGTCCAGAAAGAGGAAGCTGTGCCCGATGTTGTAGAGGTGGACCCGCTCCAGGACAAGTCCATCGGCCTTTTCCAGAGGTTTAAGAAGACCTTCAAACAGTACGGGAAGGTGTTGATCCCCGTGCATCTGGTGACGTCCTCCATCTGGTTTGGAACCTTCTATTACGCTGCTATGAAGTGAGTCGTGTTGCGTTTGTGGCACCTGTCATAGATGAGATTGTTGTTCTTTTTCTTGTAACTCTTTCTGATTCAGCACAGCCTTTTTCACTAATTCTTTTCTTCCTTTGCAATTGTTCTCTTCTTCAGAGGTGTGAATGTAGTGCCCTTCCTGGAGATGATTGGTCTACCAGAGTCACTAGTTGGCCTTTTGAGAAACTCGTCAAGTGGCTACGCACTGACTGCATACGCCATGTACAAGGTAATTAGACTCGGGACCTTCTGGTTTGAGTTTTAACTTTTTATTTACACGTTGATCATCATCAGTCAGTTTGTTAGAAGTGTTTCTACTGTTAAATACACCTTACTAGTACCAGGTTGGACCACGTTTGCCTTCAGAAAGTCACTTTCTTCCCCATTCTGATGCTTGGTTTGAACTTGAGCTGATACTTTTGGCCATGTCTACATTTCTAAATGCATTGAGTTGCTGTCACACGACTGGCTGACTAAATATTTACATTAACAAGCAGTTGAAGAGGTGAACCTAACAAGGTAGCCAGCGAGTGAATATCTGAAGCCGCTGATGAGGAGTCAGACCAACCTCTGTTTTCTCCGTTTTCCCACAGATTGCAACCCCTGCCAGATATACCGTGACTCTGGGGGGCACCTCTCTGTCTGTCCAGTATCTCCGCAAGCACGGTTACTTATCCACCCCGCCGCCGGTTAAAGAATACTTTCAGGACAAAATGGAGGAGACCAAGGAGAAACTGACAGAAAAGATGGAGGAGACGAAGGAGCGGTTTTCAGAGAAGATGGAGGAAACAAAAGAACGCTTCTCCGAGAAAATGGAGGAGACGAAGGACAAACTTTCTGAGAAACTGCAGGAAACCAAAGACAGAGTCTCTGAAGGAAAAACATTTTTTAAAAAGAAAAACGAGTAGCGAATCACATCACATCGCAGGTGGTCCTGTTATCATGTTCTCTCTGATTTCTAAGACTGCTTGGACAGAGGAGGGAGACCTTGCACTATCCCCGTACTGAAATCTCGCCTCTCACATCTCAGTCGTCACCTGTTGTCTGTTCAAGTGTCATATCCAGTCCCTAAATGTACAAACCCTTCCATGATGCACTGTGAGTTTAGGCTAGACAGCAGCTTAGCAGACTGCTGGCGATGCTGCACTCAGATTGGATTTACACAGCTCAAGCATTCTGGGCTTTACCTCTTGGGTTGGCTCTAGGTCACCTGTCTAAACACAGGCAATGTTCTTGTTTCTTCTTTCACATTCATGAAGAGAAAAGACACCTGCGCTTCAAAAAGATATAAGATATGCTTGTGTTTAAACTGCATCTGTTAAAGACTGACTGGGAGAGAGCAGTGCTAATCATTCTGGTAAGGTAGGAAAATAAAACTTGAAGTTCACAGCTACCTTTGTGTACTAGTCCATCAAAGCCTTTGTGAAGGCTCGGGGTACCACCTTGTGTCTTTTCTAATGTAATGAGAACTATTTGTTTTTTTCTAATGTGTTTTTATCTGATAGCCAAAGCTAATATATTACATTAATTCGGTGTCTGTACCACTTAATGTATCGACTGAAAGTTGTATTGAAATGAGCAAGTCGGGTGATTGTTTGTTTGAAAGCTGCTGTTCGGGCCGGGACGGGTGAGTTGGTGGTCTCCCATGTAAACGGGGCAGTGCACAGTCGGCTGATGAAATGTCTCGGTTACTTTGGTAAATAGACAAATTTGTCAGAATTTCACACAGATGTCTGGTTAAAACCACAACTGAATAAAAGTCAAATGCTAATCCTCAAAGTTTGTGAGCTCCTTTTGGCGGTCGTCGGGACAAAATGAACACTTTATGTTCTTACTTAAACTAATTTAGATAAGTCTGCACGAAAGAGGTAGGGGAGAGGTATTTGTTCCTGTGTATTTACAGTAAGTATAGAAACACCAAGGGAGGGGGGCCCAAAAAGCTCAGTCTGTTCTGACTGGTAAGCTCCAAGGGCCCTAGTGAAGGTGGGAGTCACAGTGGGTTTCAGTGGGTGCAAAATAAATATACACCACCGAGTCATCAACATTTTCTTAGTCATTGTCTAGGAAGTCACAATTTGTCGAACCACAACTGGTAAAATAAACTAAGGCTGACTTGAAGGAGGAAGTAGCTCTAGATTGTTGGAACCATAGAGCGTATATAAATATGGACAACACATCCCCACGTCCGTGCATTGGCCAAACTGATGCTATTTTCCCTGGGATACGTGCGACCCCGTCTTGCAACTTTGGATCCACAGTCTGTGCGGTACGGTCCAAGAGCGGAGCCATGCGGAGTCACGATATCGATGACCTGCTTCCACCAGACTCACTCTTTGTTGTTCACTTAGAACAAAGTGTCTCCTGATTAAAATACAATGAAAACAAGCGAGTTGGAAGTACTACATTATAAATGCAGGTCTCAGAACAGAAGAAGAACATCATCAATGCATCATCAATGCTGTAGCACAACAGGCTGCACAGTGTCATGGTGACTCAGTGAGTTAATGTCAAGGTACACATCACTTACTGAAGACTCACTATTGTCTGACACGTCTTAGCTGTCAGTGTCTAGAAATGTTAAACAGATGCAAGCGTCGTGCTGTTAGACTTGTAATTACATGTGCTAGTGCAATGGAGCATTTATTGTTATTGCTCAGGTTTGTTATATGTGTTGACAATCAGAAAACACCCACTACGTTGACCTAAATAACGTCATCTCCAGATTATCTTTTTGTTTTAGTGCAAAGAAGAACAAGTTCATTATGAAAATATTTACATTTAATGAACTTTCCTTTTCCTTTCCTTTTTATGAACAACCTAAAAATAAGTGGAGTTTCTTCTTCTCTCTTTCTCATTTTTGTCTTCCTCCTCCTCCTCTTCCCTTTCCCCTTCTTCCTTCTCCTTGTTGTCCTCTGCCTCATTCTCCCCCTACTCTGGTACTACTCAAAGTAACGGAAAGTAACAAAGGTAATGAAAAGTAACAGAAGTAAATATCTAGAAGTAATGAAATGTAATGAAAACGAAAGTAACAAAAGTAGCTAGAAGTAACGAAAATTAATGAACATAATGAACAGTAATGAAAAGTAACCAAAAGTAACAGAAGTAACAAAAACAGCGAGAAGTAACGAAATGTAATGAAAAGTAATGAAAATTAACGAAAGTAATGAAATGTAACAAAAAGTAACTAAAGTAATGTAAAGTAGTAAGTAACGAAAGGTAATGAAAAGTAGAGAAAGTAGCTAGAACGAATGAAAGTAACGAAAGGTAATGAAAAGTAACGAAAGTAATGAGAAGTAACGAAATGTAACGAAAGTAACTAAAAGTAACAAAACTAATGAAAAGTAATGAAAAAGTAACAAAAGTAACAAAATGTAATAAAAAGTAACGAAATGAAACATAATGTAATGAAAAGTAACAAAAGTAACTAGAAGTAACAAAACTAATGAAAAGTAATGAAAAGTAACAAAAGTAACGAAATGTAACGAAAAGTAACTAAAGTAACGAAATGTAACGAAAAGTAACTAAGGTAACGAAATGTAATGAAAAGTAACGAAAGCAACGAAATGTAATGAAAAGTAACTAAAGTAACACAAAGTAATGAAAAGTAACAAAAGTAACGAAAATATCTAGAAGTAACAGAATGTAATGAAAAGTAACGAAATGAAACAAAATGTAATGAAAAGTAACGAAAGTAACTAGAAGTAACAAAACTAATGAAAAGTAATGAAAAGTAACAAAAGTAACGAAAAGTAATGAAAAGTAACGAAAGTAGCTAGAAGTAACGGAAAGTAATGAAATTAATGAACATAATGAAAAGTAACCAAAAGTAACAGAAGTAATTAAAAATATCTAGAAGCAACGAAATGTAACGAAAGGTAATGAAAAGTAACAGAAGTAAGAAAAATATCGAAAAGTAACGAAAAGTAATTAAAATTAATGAAGGTAAAGAAGTAATTAAAGGTAATGAAAAGTAGAGAAAGTAGTTAGAACAAACAAAAGTAACGAAAGCTAATGAAAAGTAATGAAATCAAACAAAATGTAATGAAAAGTAACGAAATGAAACAAAATGTAATGAAAAGTAACGAAAGTAACAAAATGTAACGAAATGTAACGAAAGTAATGAGAAGTAGCAAAACTAACAAAAAGTAATGAAAAGTAACAAAAGTAATGAAATGTAATGAAAAGTAATGAAATGTAATGAAAAGTAACTAAATGTAACGAAAGTAACTAAATGTAACTAAAGTAACGAAATGTAACTAAATGTAATGAAAAGTAACGAAAGTACCTAGAAGTAACAAAATTAACAAAGGTAACAAAAGTAACAAAGGTAACAAAAATGAAAAGTAACAAAATAAACAAAAAGTAACAAAAGTAACACAAAATGAAAATTAATGAAAAGTACTTTAAGTTACATTTCGTTAAAGACAAAAAGACAAGAGATACACACGCATGAATAAAAAGAAATACAGAAAGAAAGACACAAACAAAGAGAGAAAGCCTTGTGCATTTGTGACAGTTACACTTGCACATATTCATACATCACAGCAGCAGATTTTTCTGGTGTTCTCTCGTCTTTCTCCTTCACTGTGAATCTCATCTATATGTAAATAGAACAGTACTGCTGGATGCGTGTGGGAAGTGTATGTGAGCTACAATGACCTCTGCTGTCCAAACTAATGAACAACTGTTTATGCAGTCCACGGCCCCTCACACAAACACCTGTCTGTCCTCCCACAGGGAGCGCCATGAGGAGGACACAGCGGCGCTGTGATTCCTGAAATCTTTTTAGTGTGGAGACAACCTGCGTTCCTCTGGTGGGCGTCCGTGGCCAAACATAACTCAAGTGTCAAGATGCCTCTGGATGTCTGAGGTTAAGCTCAGGTCGAGAGAGAGGAAACTGGTCAAGCTGTCTAAAGTCAATGAGTTTCACTACTTTACATCTTTTTCTTTTTCTTTTTTTTTTTTNGGTCAGTGGGAGGATTTTGAACGTTGACAGATTGTGTGTGTGTGTGTGTGTGTGTGTGTGTGTGTGTGTGTGCATTAGAAAGTTGCAGTCAAGGTCACATTTGGTTGAATTGTTGCACCACAAATATTAATTCTAGCCTTTGCATGATGAATTAGTTTATTTATCTATATTAACTTAACTTTATATTATTTAAATGTCAAAATTGAGCAGAAATTATTAGAAACCCTGAAAAAAAAACTTCAGGACACTTTTATTTCTATGTATTTTGGGACAGGATGTTTTGCATAACATATAGATTCACTGGGTGTTTCTCCTGCAGAAAGCAGTTGCAGTGACAGCAGTCGGCAGTGAGCGCTGTGGGCTATGCTAAATATTATTTACTTATATTATTACTGCTTATTTAAATACTGTACCTAAGTACATTTATAAGGTCCAAGTTCTTTTTTTAAAAAGAATATTTCTAGTTTATACTATTTTCTTCATTTATTTTATTCCATTTTAGTGGCAGATATTGTACTTGTTACTTCACTTTTATTCAACAGCGGTCCCACATTTTGCATATGAGGAGTTACCATCAGAACACAAGAAATGCAGAATATTAAAGATTAAACAAGTGTTTCCTGAGCTTTTTATCTTTTTAATCTTTCCCTTGCCAATAATCACTTTCCTTTGTCTTGTGACACTTTCCAGGAACCTGACCCTTGGAGTTTGGAACCAATGTCCATCTTTATACACAGTTCATGGGACCAACCCCAGGCAACCATGTCTTTAATTGTGTTAAACTTTGACCCGCGTATTTTCTTCCCATCGACCGCGCAACTCACTACCTCCCAAAACTTATTCGGCCTGTTTGTTAAAGCCTAAAATAAAATTCTTCACTTAATTCTGTGTTACACATTGTTAACCAACTTCTCTTCAACTAATTAATATATACTGGACACGTCATGGCAGAATTCATGGACAGCAGACTATGTTTACATAAAATTATGTGATATAGAAAACATTTGTTTGTTCCAGAGGACAACACGGGGGTTAAGCCTTGATATCATTTAAGAGTTATATAACAATTTACTACTGTAAAAATTAGCTGTAGGTACCAAAACTATTTTGTGAACCAGGCTGTGAACATGTTTACTTCTTCTGTGAGGTTGGATTAACCAACATGGGGGTTTATGTTAATTGACTCAATGCAACCTCTAGGGGCCACTCAGGGAACTGCACTTGATCAGGTTCAGCGACTTGGTTGGAAACTGCTGCACTAAAATATTAGTGTTGATAAAGTACAATGGTGTCTCGGATATTTTAAGTATATTTAACTTACCATAACTGATTAAGTAGGCGTTTTAATGCAGGGTTGAAAAGTTGTTTTGGTGTTGAATAAAAGGATGGGAGAACTTCCTCCAACATTGGCTTTACATCTGACGTAATCACTGTCAGCTCATAATCAAATAGCAGCAGGTGAAGGAGACACAGCAGTCACCTTTAACTCGCTTTAAAATGTTGACAATAGGCTTTCCACGTGATGATGTTATAAAAACAGCAGGTGTTTTTACTGACTGACTCTTAATGATGAATAACTGGATCATCATGTGGATATCCCGACGTTTCTTCAAGATGTAATATTAAAGCTCACTAACTCGGCCCCCTGGTGAACTTTCAAGGGGTCTCTGGAGGAAAAATAAAATCCTGTGATACGTACTAAAACAGTATTTAATACTGCATGCTTGGTTTATTGTAATTTGGATATGTAGAGATGTAAACTAAGACAATAAAGAGCACAAAACTAGATTTTGAGGAGCCACCTTTGTTGATACTGGGCTTTAGTGGTCTGTATCTTCTTAAATGGATAAACCTGCAGTTTTTTGGGCCCCTGAGCCACTGTCCTATTTACTGGTAAAGTAACACAATTAATTGGTTAATTGTCTATTAAAGGCATTGGGTATTTAAATGGGTCAGAGCACTGATTTATAGTTACAGCTCACATGTTTAGTATTCTCTTCAAGCTAGTTTCCAGACAGCACTGAACATTTAGCCTTTGCTTCCTGATAAAACATGGAAGAGGGAAACTTAGAAAACAGTTTCCTCCTCCTCGTCCTCGTCCTCCTCCTCCTCTTCTTGTTTCCTGTCTGATGCTCAGAGGTTCAGACTGTGAAGCTGCATCGCGTCTCATCTCTGAACAAACATCAGCAGATGTGTGCATCATGATTTCCTCTGTATGCCCCACACCCGTCTGCCAGCTTTCAAGATGTGTGCGTCAGGAAGAAATGTGAACAGTAGTGGGACGAGTTGTGCTCCTTGCAGCGTTTTACAGCAGGAGGTTCACGGAAAGGACAGGAGGCGGGGGCCCGGGGCCCACCCTCCCTCTGCACTTGTAAGTGAGGCTAAGTGCTTTGAACATTAGCTTTGTTTCACTCCTGGAATGTTATGACAAGTTGCCAGATGGGGTCTGTCTATAAATAAATGGGTCTTGCTGCTGAAATATACAGAAACTTATGTTTAATGCATTTCATTACTTTGCAGGGCTGAGTGAGCCATTTGCTCCATGGCTCGGGAGGATCTTTGCCAAAGAGTCTTAAACAAAAATTGTCGACGGAGAAAGAGAGAGGTTTTTAGCGTGACCTGAATCTGACCTGTGCTGTGCCGGGAAGGAGAAGAATCAGCAGATTTGGACGATGCAGGTTAAAGGCTCATCTGTGCTTCCTCCGTTCCTCCAGCATGTGAAGGAAGGGAAACATTTTCCAGAGCCAGATGCGCCTCTTTTTTTTAAATTTTTTTTTATTTGTCTTCTCTTGGCTGTGGCAGAAACGTAGCTGATGAACATAGTTGATGTCCTCTGAGACAAAAGTCAGCAAGTCAGTCCAGAAGGTCCAAAATTTATTATGTAATTATTATTAATTAATCACAGAATATCAGTTCCTATAGCTAATTCATTCAGCTCTAGAGTTCTGTTTGGTTTCTGAGATCCTGGAGAAATAATAAATCTGACGTCTATATTGACGGTCAACAGGGGTCCAACGGTGTATTCTTAATAAAATGTCTCCAGCAGCTGTGGAGGAGTGTTGTCAGGTCATCAGGGTCACCCCAGCTTGGGCTTGGAGAATTTTTGAAAATTGAAACTGAATGTGCGTTGTAATAACGCAATAATACTGTTGGATCATACAGTTTTGTTTTTATAATAATCTGCGTCACCACTACTTTCAGGCTTACTGTTCACGTCAGTGTGCAAGTTGTTGTATCACAGTTCAATCTGAAACTTTCTTATTATTCTACACAGTGCAACTATGTGATGGATAGTGTTACTACTAAGGTATAATGTGAGAATAGAGGAAATCTAAGCAGCTGAAAGAATGGCAATCAATTAATATTATAATAATGATATAATATTTTAAATATTTTGCTGGTCTCCTGACTTCTTCTTAGGTCCATGTAATAAACTCTGTAACTCTGCACAACCCATTAAGTACACTATAAATACATATATATTTTTAAAATAATGCGCGAGTTAAAGTGTAAATGTCTGGTAAATGTCCCAGAATGATGTGTAGTAGCTTTACTTGATGTTTACTATCTAACAAAGGTCTGTGTCTGTGATTAATAATCTAGCCTGTGATTAAATGGTTCTACAATTACATTGTCTACAAACTACAGTGTTCTAGTGATGAACACTAAAATCAGTTTCAAGTGTTCAAGTACCTGGCTACTTGTAGAGTATAGGGGTTGAACGTTCAAAATCAACTAGTCGATTTTACTGCTGTGCCACTGACGCTTGAAACAGGAAGTCGACCAGTCGCCGATCACGTGACAATAACACCGTGGACGCCTTCTAGAACAGTGTTTTTCAACCACTGTGCCACGGCACACTAGTGTTAATTATTATCTGGAAATAATACGCCAATGTCAAGTGTCTGTGTGTATATCTGTGTACCTATAGGTGGCAGAAGGCAGCTAATTGCCTTGTACTTTGAGACAAGAGAATTAGTGATGCGTGGATGCGACAGGTGGCAGTGACAGTGGCATTGTGGCTAGTTAGCATTTTTCCTTTTCAGAATCTTCTCCATCACTTTCACCGTCTAACTCCAAACTAGGCCCTGGACCAAATTCGGACCCAGATTAAGGCCCCAGTATGAGCGGATGTCAAAAGAAAGCAAAGACGGTGACCTCGAGCAAAGTCTCGTGAGGCAATACAGCAATAACACCAACTCCCTTGTGCTTAGTGTGTGGTGAAAAGCTATCCGACAGTGCTATGGTCCCAATTAAGCTTAAATGCCATCTCCAAACGAAACACCCTTCGCTTCAACACAAGAATACGGACTATTTTTCATTTTTTTAACATTTTCGGTTGGTGGTGTGCCTTGTAATTTTTTCAATGAAAAAAAAATGTACCTTGGCTCAAAAAAGGTTAAAAAACACTGTTCTAGAAGACAGGTGAGGAGCCCAATCAGTCATTGCAGCAAACTAGCAGCGGTTCATCAAGGGTGTGGAAATACTTCACTAAAAATGAAACCCATACTACCGTGATGTGTCGGTCCTGAAATACAACTAAAGTACGACTGCAATGCACACTAATCTGAAAAGACATCCGCTAACGCTAGCAGAGGAACAATCTAAACCCTCTCAGCAGCAATTAACAACTTCACCTGTGGTAACAGAGAGAAGGAGGCTGCTAATCTATGATTTGATGGTGAAGTTCCTTGTCTATGTTCAGTTCTGTTGTGTTCTATAAGTGTTTTTTGTTTTTTTTTGCCAAGCGAGAGTGTCAGACTGACAGTGTTTATGGTGTTGACGTGGGCTACAGCCGACGGAAGCCGCCTTGCAGATAATCTCCATAGCTTCTTTTGTGTGAGACACTATCATATGTATTCAGGTCAAGAATATAGATTTCATTGTTGCTAAGCATTACTTTGTACTGTGTTTTTATGTGTGACGTCATCGACTAGTCAACGTGGACTTAACTTTCACCACATGTCAGTCGACTTTAAAAAATCCTAAGTCGTTCGACCCCTGCTAGAGTACACGTCTTGCGTACATCTTTTTTCAGTCAGAAGTCACAGAATTCCTCAAAAAGAAGCCAAAAAAGACCGCATCTTTTTCAGAAGTTTCCACTTGTGACCAGTGAGCTTGTCTCCGAGAGCCCCCTGCTGCTTGATGAGAGGCGCTAATATCAAGCTAACCTCTGCAGCTAAAGTTGGTTATTACCGCAACACTGAGTTCTATGAGTGTAGGTGTATGGGTTGTATCAGAGCTGATTTGCAAATACGACTACGAGTATATAAGCTAGCATCGGACCAGTACCCAATACTGGTATCGGTGCTTCCTTTCTTTATTCTCAACATCACTGTGTAGTCACTGCTCTCATCTTGTGTAAAGAAACAAAGCTGGCACACTACCTGCAGTATCCTGACTATACATAAACCCAAGGTTATTGAACGCACCATCCTGAAAAGTGCACAATAAATAAATATATTCCTTATTAGTATCATAGCAGCCAATTAACCCAGAGTGTTTTGCGTGTCAGTGCATCAGGCTTCAACCCTGCATCATCAAGCGGCGCAGAAATCAGGCTAACAAGTCTGAGAAGTTGCTGATCTGCCTTAAAAAATCCTGCTCGCATGTTGCTTGGCTGCATCAGTGAGGGCAGATAAAGAGCTGAGTGGCAGCGCCGCTCGCACCGACTCGCAGTAAATCACATTACAAGACCTCATTATCTATATGAGAGTACGGGAACAAACACAGGGGGAACACCAGAGTAATCACTTTTAAAGTTTTATTCATTACGCTGCAGTTTGACTACAGCATAAGTACAAGCATAAAATCTTTGACTACAACAGCACTTAGAGCAACATTTTTTGATTTTTTTTTCTTCTTTTCTGTAAAAGTATTGCAATAACAGACCTTAGGCCTAAAACCTATTACATCACAATTGCTTAAATAAAAAGAGGCAAAAATACACAACAATTTTACCTCTGTGTTTGGATATATATATATATACACTGTATGGTTACTGAATACAGCCATATATATCTAGATTTCAGCACAGAGGGGGAGGGGGGAACGAGAAGGATTAATTTTGTAAATAAAGCAAACTGATGTTACAAAACCCATGATGGAAGCAGTGCTATGGTAACTGTCAAGACAGAGAGAGAATACCAAACGGTTGAGTTGTTATCATTGTTATTATCATCATCGTCGTTATTATTATTCAAATCTGGAACGATAAAAACAGCTACTTGTTGTCAGCAGTTGAGTACAGACGTCCGATAAGTGGAAAGAAGGAGTGCACTGCGGGGAAAGAAATCAGAAAAAGAATCTGTCTGAGCCCAAGTTAGTTCTTCAAGCTAGTGCAGGAAACTGAAAGAGAGAAAATTAAGATGGGAGAGCCGAGCGGCGCTCCAGCCAAAGTTACAATAGAGACTTTTTTTTTCTTCTTCCCAAATTAAAAACTACACAACTGCCACTTATTTGGTGCTTTGAAGAGAAAATGGCGCATTGCTATGTACATCGTCTATAGATAAGAATGAACATGCTCTGCGGTTATTGTACAGTGGAGTTATTTTTCAGTACATACTGTAAATAAATGACTGCAGATTAAACATGACTTTTGTTTCAATATACTGTGCCACATATAACATTGTAATGTAGAAAATAATTATTTAAAAAATAAAAATAATAATAATAATAACAAAGAGAGAAAAGTTAAATGACAGTTTTAACGGCATTTTTTCCCCCCACTTGTTTCACACTGGCGCAACTCTCCAATCTTGTCCCATGTTTTAATTTTTTTTATCATTTTTATTCTTTTATATTTTCCTTTGATTATTTTCCTGTTCAACAACCGTGCGTTTAAAAAGTCAACCATCCTCCTGAGCTGAAATGCTTTCACAACGTCGTCTAACATCCAGCCAGACCTATAGCAGTGCCGAGTGTGCTCAGCAGGTTTTATACTTTGGCAGATATACAAAACAACGGCAGAAAAGTAAATTAAAAACAGATGAGTACAGAAGAACCTTCTCCCCGTTCAGGAGAAGCGCTCTTGTGTGCAGTGGTCGTCTTCCAAACTAGACAGCTTGCTTGCTTGCTTGCTTTCGGTTCGACCATTTACAAAGCGAGCTGAAAGTCAACCGTTGGTCCGGCTGAAGTCGTGGCATAAACACAGACTGGTGTGTGTGTGTGTGTGTGTGATATACGTTTTTTTCTTAAAGGATCTGTGTAATAGAACTATACATTTGTTAGTCAATCGTGGTGGAAAGAAAACCACCAGCCAGCCCCCCCCCAAAAAAAAAGACGGCTGGCACTGTGACAGAAGAATCCAAACGAGAGAATATCCTTTCTCAACAGCATCCTTAATCCAGAGGTTATCTCATCCTTATCATAACAGAATATTATTTATAGCAAAATATTATAAGTAGTTATTTGTATTTGTGTTGCAACCATATTCTAAGCATACTTTGCAAACCATGTTTTCTCATAAAAAAAAAAGACAAAGCGCGTTTTTTAACTGTAGGCATTTACAAAGTTGATGCTGCCTTCTTAAAATTCTTATATTGTCTATACATTATATTACATTATTCACAACATCTTTTTGTGGTTTCTACCCATTGGGTAGGATATGTGCATAATATATTCAAGTTATATACAGCACCTTACAAACAAACATAAAGAAAGACAGACTACTGAAAAAAGCACCGTTGGAAGTGAGGCACAACAAAGGTGGGAGCTTTTTGAGTGCAAGTGGGTTCCTATGTCTGCTCCACACGCGGGTCACATTACTGCCTGGAATGGCTTCAGTTGCCTCTCTGGGAGGGACCACTCCTGTCTGGCACAATGGCCGGTGAGCAAAGCTAAAATGTTCAAGGTGGAGCTGCGAGCTTTTGGAAACAGGCACGCCGTTGCTCCCGCGGATCACCCGATGTGTGGTTTTCAGAGACTTTAAACGAATCTCAGGATCAGATTCAGTCGAACGGGGGAACGCAAAAATGTTGAATTCCTTTGCCTGGAAGCCAGATCAACTTCCTCGCCTACAGTTTTGTTTGTGGTGGAACGCTGGGTCTGGAAACCCTCGGTTGGGAAATGATTATGATCCGGTTTGATCGGCCCGGCAAAGATGTGCTGGGCTAGTCAAATCGTTTGGGTGAGCTTTGAGCGGTAATGGACAGAAGAGTAACAGCTACGTAGTCATCTGAGCGCTGTTGGGTTGAATTTGTTTATAACTCAATGGCTGCCATTTAAGAAGCGAGCTGTTTAAAGTCCGCTAACGCATCTGTCGTTGTAGGTAATTAACTAAAGCAAAGGATTATTTTTCTATGCAATAGCTGAAACTCACCCCATAATAAAATCCCAATGGAGTGTTGCCAGACTCTCTGATGAGAGTTGAGTGTGGCTGTGCCAGGCTACTGAATTCCTCTCTGTCCACGACTTTACAAAAAGACAGAAACAATCATTTTTGGCAGTCCTCACATATTTCTGGTCTGTCCTGCCAGACAGGTGGTGAACCCCGTTGAGATAGAGCACCTGCACAGATTCCGAGCAGCAGTCTGACTGAGGTGTGGTCTGCTCAAACATGAACATTAGGCACCTTATTTACTCACATAATAGTAACATGCAAACCTCCTTGTAGAAAACATAAAATTCATTTTTATATCCTCCATTTACAAGCTATGACTGCGCAGACAGGACAAGCTCAGAAAACAACAGAAAGAAGGAAGAAAAAAGAGGGGAAGGTATGCGGGTTTGAAGCGGGTTCTTGCAGTCAAAGGCCAAAAGTGTTGGGACAATCTTTACAGCTGTGGACACACTTCAACTTTTCTGCAATAAAAATGTTTTAACATGGGTCACATGTCTCAATACTTGTGGGTTTTGACTGTAGAGGGTCAGATTCATCTCCTTCTAGGTCTGGACTGGTTGAGGGGACCGAAGGACGTAGGGTTTCAGAGGTGAGGGCGGGCACGAGAAGCAGCAGTAGCAACAACAGTAGCAGTAGCAGCAACAGCAAATAGCAGCGATGTAGAAATGCACACGTAACTATAGAGCCAGATGAACACGAACTGACTGGAAACACACGACTGGGACACATGCATACATTCAAACACACCGATGCTAACGGGATCAGAGGGCTTCAGGTCGAACTGACCCAAACGTCCATCTTCATGACGTTAAGTCAGATGTGAGCTGAGAGTGCACAAGGAGGCGGGGGATGTATGAACGGAAAGAAATGTTTCCTGGTTCCTGGTTTAATGTTTCTCCTAGAATTTACCTCAGCTGCAAGATCATTACCTTTAAACACTCATAAATGCTGCACTGGGCAACTTCACCCTTAATAATTACTAAATATAGGAATGATAATTGTTTATTTTTCTATGATAAAAAGATGTGATAAAAGATGTTTAGTCAGGCGATATTTTATAGTTTTCCTCTTGTCAACAGATCTCATGAAGAGACTCAAAGCCCCTACGAATGGATCAGACTAACCAGCACTGTGTGACGATCAAAGCTGGACAGATGTTATTCCTCTGAGCTACAGATCTCTATTGTTGTCCAAAAACACAACAGCGAGCCAAATTGTTGCACTTGGCAACGAGTTCCTTCCTTTCCATGAATCACTATCCTGTTGCTGGAAACATCCACGACAACACGAAATTTGTATCAATCCGCAGCTGGAAATAGTTCCCAACAAATGTGTGATCTGTTTCATCTGGTTTGCTAAACACTACAGCGCCCGGCTGTTTTAGGGAATAGCTGCTTCCATATTTCTGTGAAGCTGGCACTGGATATAAAAAAGAAATAAATAAAAGGTACGCCAACAACTGCCTAGCAGCAGATTCAAAAGAAATAGACGAGTGGTTTTAAATGACAAACATGGACTTTGACACCCAACCAGGAAAAAGCAAATGATCTGACCTTGGGTCAAGATTTGTCCTTCAGTTTTTCATTAAATTATATTCGGCAACTTAAATAGGGCTATAACAGACAGGATGAGAAGATCACCATGTTTTCATGGGAATTGTTGACAGGTAGGAAAATATAAAATACCAAAAGAGGCCACTACTCAAAAACCTGCTTTGTGGTTTACTGTATGACTATAAACAAAACAGGTGGAGTTCTCCTTGTGCAGCTTAATGGAACCTGTGGGGTCGACAGAACTGTGGCGTTCACTTTCTTTAAGCGCTTACTGTGACGCCACCCTCTCTCAACATGATAATGACCATCGTGCGTTTCTGGCTTTTTAAAGAGATGCTGAATTTCAATGAAAGCTTAATTGATGTTGTGTTAATATGGTCAATGTCAAATAAGTAATATGTCCTTGAATCTCTAAACTCAAAGCAGCTGGTTAACAAATCACTCGGCTACACACACATGCACACACACAACGCTCCTGCAGGAGCATTAAGTGCTTTTCTGTGTTGTTAAAAGGTCTGGCCAACAAACACATGCACACACGCGTACACAGTTATACAGCGAGGAGAGGACTGCACTAGGATGCTGCCAAACGAGGACTCCACTCCAGTCTCCACTTTAAAGGGCTTAGCAGACTCTGCATCATTTGATCGCACTTTTTCTGCACAGGGATGGAAGGAGGGATGATGGACCAGTGTTTACCAGAGACACTGTTTGAAAGCAGGCATGAGAGGAAGCGGTGTTGGGGTCGAAGGGGGGGAGGGGCACTGGCGTCGAACGCAAACAAAAAAGAGAGACAGAGAAAAGCGCAAGAGCAGAGGAGAAGGCAACGATGAGCAGAGAAAAAGGCTTAATTTTCAAAAAGGTTATTTGTTTCTTTTACAAAAAGGACCCTCCCATAGCCCTTTGACCACAGACAGTTTTCATTTAAAACCTGATCGCTGTGCTGGCGAATGCAGACAGGAATCTTCACGTTGTGTCGTCTTATTTTGTGGCTTTAGAGACGTGAAGATGTAGAGCCGAGCCTTTCTTTGTTTTTTGTTTTTCTTCTTTTTTTTTGTTTGTTTGATTTGTGTTGTCGTCACGGCAGCGGGTTTTGAGTTCAATGTGGCTTTTGGCAGAATGCACTGTGCATGTCGAGATGTGCAGTGTGAGGGAGGTGGGTGCTCGAAGGGCTTTGAATGCGAGGAAACAGGAAAGAGGAAGTGTCAGGTGCTCAGAGGTTGGAACAGATTTGAGGAGAGAAGAATCTGCTTTGACCAGGCGGCTAGGTGGACAGTTAAGATATGTTTTTAGCTGCGGAGTTGTGGAGTTTACATTTTACTTGGTTTCCTTGATATCCAACCATCTACACGCTTCAGTCAAACACGTTCGTATCACGTCGAATGTTTCCAGGCAGGAGTTAAGGACGTATCCTGGTTTGGGAAATCTACCTCCAAATCTTTGTAACAAACTACCAGAGGAAGTGAGAAATGTAATGTCTACCCAGTCGCTGGTCAGGAGGCAGATTTCTTCCCCACACAAGGCTGAAGTGAACAAAGACATGAAGCAGTACAAGGTTTTTCTCTTACTAAGTCTCACTGTGCCTGTGGTGTAAGCAGACAGAGATGTTGTAGGCTGGGTACGAGTATTTCTTTTGCGGTTTTCAAAAAAGGAAGGACATAAGCTTATAATACTTTTGTTTGTTGTTTTTTTTTTGTTTTGTTTTTGCTCTCAACTGTTTAAACAACTTTGGAGCCAAAGTTCAGTCAGTCAATCAGTCCATTCATGAAAAGGACAAAAAAATAAAGGAAAAAATAAAAAGGAAAAACAAACATCATCATTATTAATCATCACATAACATAATTTCCCTCTTCTCTTTTACAACAAAAAGATAGTGCAACTTTTTAGATAACTTTTCTTTTTTTGTGTTTTGAATGTTAGAACAAGTCAGTTTTCCCCCTTTGTTTTGCTTCCTCGTGAACCTTGGCACTAAGATTTGGGTTTTTGTGAGTCTCTTGTTTTCGTCGTGTTCTCCATAAGTCCTTGATTCTCAGTTCTCGCTTTGTGCACAGATCCCGGTCCAAAAAATAAAACAGAAATGGAAAAATAAACAAATAAAATAAAATAAAAAATAAATCCTCCTTAGTTCCCGGGGACAGAACCATCATCCGAGGGGACCAAAAAGAGAAAATAGTTTCAATCTGTGCTAGCAGTGTGTTTCTTTCTCAAAACGAAGGAAAAAAAGTCTCCACGCAGTGCATACATCGTGCACCAGCAGTTTGAGTTACTAACGTCAGAAAGAAACTGAAATGAAATCAACTCTTGGTTTCTCTTTCCTTGTTTTGTTTGTAGCTAAGGTTGATATTTATTTGTGCATGGGAGTGTGGAGAGGACATGAGAGACAGAGAGAGAGAGAGAGAGAGAGAGAGAGAGCGATAGAGAGACCACTTCTTACAGGTGATCAGGGGGTGAACAAGAGACAGTTGTCAATCTGGGGTGGGTGGCCCAACCTGCCCCCGCCCCATTTCTTCACACCAGGTCCTCTGGTTGGCCTTCCTTGGCCTTGGCAGGTACTATTGTGCTTTCTGATTGGCTCTGCTGCTGGATCGTCCTGCTCCCCGGCCCCCCTGGCCTCCCCACCCTCTGGTTATTGCTGTGCTGGTGTAGAAAGAACGTTGAGCCGGGGTAGTGACCCATCACCTCGCTGTACGCTGGCGGAGGGCCCTCCATGCGCCCGTGGCTGCTGGAGTTGGCTGCGCTGATGCCCGAGTTACTGCTGGGTGGCCTCGGGCCACCTCCGCCCAAGCCTCCCGCTCCTCCCCCCACCCCTCCCAGGCTCCCGCCTCCTCCCATGTCAATCAAGTCACTGTCGTAGATGGTCCGATTGGGCGGCGCCCTCACCGACTCACGGTTAAGCTCCATCTGCTGCTCGGGATCGCGGAGTTGCAAGGTGCAGGGCCCCTGGTACGGAGGGGGCTCCTCGCCGTCCGACAGCGAGATGGTGGGCGGCAGGTCGATCTGGTGCTGCAGGTAGGGGTAGGTGGGCTGGAAGCGGCTGAAGCGGTCACGCTGCATGAAGGAGGGAGCGGTGAAGCGATCCCTGGCCTGGGGAGCGTATAATACCTGAGAGAGAGAAAAGAGGGGGGAATGAAGGGAAGATGCAGGGGGATAAAAGGGGAAGTGAGGTCGAGGGGGTAAGAAGGAGAGGATAAAGACAGTTGAATGAGTCAGATGGCCACAAAAATCTATCTCAACATGTATAATATATATGTATATAATGAACATACATGCAAAATGACAAAATATACCCAGTTGGTGTTCGGTGCAATGAAATTCGTTCTAGTTTTGTATGGCACATGAAACAAAAACTTCACAACTCATTTAATTCATATTAAGGATTTCATTATAATTCTTCAATTTGACTAGAACTGCTATTAGCATTCATTTAATTTCATTATACTAAATAATTTACTCGGTTAATAACAAAAAAACATGTGAAAAGCATTAGCAAGTTGCTTCTTAAGTCTGACAAACAGTTCCCAACCCCTCTGTGAGCGATTTGGATGAAGGTTCATTTGGCAAACACCATGATGGGTGACGTTCACTTCTCAGTTGGTTTCATTTTAATAGTTTTAGAAACTGGAAAATGTTAAAACCCCTCCGGTCCATTTGAGAGAACACTTTGTGTGGGGAACACTTGATTCTGACATAGTGATTGTGAGCGTCCAGCATATCTAAACGACAATACGCATTATGTTTAATGTGTGACGAATGTCCTGCAGTCCCTCAGAAGCTTGCATTTCGACGCAACGCAATTTAATTCAATGCGCCGCCGTGAACGATGGCCCTGTTGCAGCAACAGCTCAAACCAGTGTGTCACCAATTAGCTCTCGCAGACATTACAGTGTAATTACAGTAAAAGGAAGAAAAAGACCTCCCGCTAGAACACATCGCTTCATCCACCAGCTTTTGTCAGAGATCTTCACCTCAATTAACTCTTCACACTGCAGCGCCGCGATCCATTTCTATAATTCTCACATTTCTATCCGATTCCACACGTTTCTGCCGCGGCGAGTCATTATCAGACGGAGCCCATTTCAATTAGTGACTGGGGCTCTAATAGTCAACCCCCACTGACAAGGCAGTCTGGGTGGAGGGAACAACAGACTGGGGAGGGGGGAGAAAAAAAAACTGTGAGGCATTGAAAGGAGGGGTTGGTTGGCTGGTTGGTGTAGAGGATCGGTGCAATTGAAATAGAGAAAGAGTAACTGAAAGGATTAAAAAGAAAGGGTACCGAGATAAGGATGGAGAGAAAGAGAGAGCAAAGAAAGGAGAGAAGAAAAACCCGTGGAGATAAAGAGAGCGAGGAGAGAAACTGAGAGCTGGAGACAGAAAGGAACAGATAGAGAGAAAAGTATAGAGATAGATAGACAGACGAAGGGAGGGAGGGATGGAGGGAGGGAGGGAGAAAGGTGTGTAGCTGATATAGGGAGCTGAGCGCAGCAGAGCAGGGCAGCTCTCAGACGGCTGTCTAGACAGTGTCAGGGGAGGTGTTGCTGATTAATGACGCACCAAAAACCATCCACCCCCCCACCCTGCCACACACACACACATACTCAGCCCCCATCCCAGCATCTATCAGCCACCCACACTCACTGGCTGCGTCTCTATCTGTGTTTGTCTCTCCGTGGCCTTTCCCTCTTTTTCCCGGTCTCTCTGGAAACAGTTTTTTTTCGCTCGCCTCCCGTCACCTCTCTTTTAATCCACACCTCATTGAGTTTCCTTTAGTTTTGTTTACACGTGAGGCTTTTAACTGGCAGGGCACTCACAAATGAAAGCCAATTTGGTGTGTTAGTGCCTACAGGGTGCGTGCAGACCGGCCGGCCAGCCAGCCAGCCAGCCAAACGCAACCTCACTATACTGTTACCTCCAACTCATCAATACTATCACGCGACCGCTCGCATTTCCCGACGTTCCCGGCGTCCCAGCGCGTCTCTACCCGCCGCGACTCGCGAAGCCTCTCCATCTGGCGTGGACGCCATCAAGCGCACAGATCACCAGCCGTAATGAGCACACTGGCATTTGTGCGTGGTTTTGTATTCATGAGTCTCTGAGAAGATGCCAGATTTGATTTCATTTGGGTGGGGGGGGTACCGTGCCAGCCCGTGCCCAGCTCCAATTCCTGGATGATCAAATATTTACAGGCAACCAAAATGCAAATGTCAGGATCTTTGTGTCTTGACTGTATTCCTGTAACCACGCAACAATTATACAAAGGCGAGCACTAATAACGACAAAGAAACGGCAAAGAAACAAAGAAAAGTTGAGAGGTGATGAAAGACATCTCTGAGTGGCTTCTGTCTCTCAGTTACATGCCTTTTGGCTGAAATCTTATGAAGCACAAATGGGTCAATGCAGCAGTTCAGTGTACCAGCTAACATATCAGAGCACAGGAGTGCTGGCTTGGACAAACACTGTAAATCTAACCATCAACAGTGCTGCCAATAAATATTTTATCACTAATAAAATGGAGTCCTTAAGAAACCACAAGAGAAACCAAAAGGGTCCACAGATGACCTAGTGCTAAAACTTAAGTTGTTCTCTCCGTGCTTTTTTTGACTGACAAATAAGAGAACATTTTCTGCATTTATCATGAATGAGATGCAGTAAATTTATCATGATCTAAATTTTTAGGTCATATTGTTCAGCGTCACCTCACACGAGATAATACTTCTTGACTTTGTGGAAGCCAGTTTAGTCCTGTAAAGAGCCTTTAAACAGGGCTCCTATAAAATAAAGGGTTTCTGTGCAGGGTCCTAGCAGAATGCAGAGAAAGGATACTGTGCTTTATGAGAGGGTTGTCTGATTTTGAGACTAGACATGTATTGTTTTTGAGGATCTCAGTTCGGAACGACTTTGGGTTTTTTGCTGAATGTCGAGTCCATGTCGACTAGTCGATGACGTTGCACATAAAAACACAGTAGAAAGTAAACCTTAGCCACAATGAAATCTCTATTCTTGACCTGCACCTGCACATATTGTAAAAAGAAGCTCCTGAGTCTTTTCTGCAAGGTTATTGAAGCTTGAACACGAGCTACTGTCGGCTGTAGCCCACGCTAACACCATAAGCACCGTCAGTCTGACACTTCTAATATGCGGCTCTCGCTCTGTGGCAAAAAAACAAAAAACGCTGTACAACCACGGCAACAATGTCAACTAACAGAACACAAGAAAACTGAACACAAACACATGAGCTTATCAATACCGTGCTCTGTAGATAAGTTTAGCCTATATTAATCGGCACCGTCAATAGCATTTAACAGTATTTCACTGTGTGATGTAAAGGTGGTATATCTCTGAGTCCTTTTTCGTGTACGGCAGCTAAATGTCTAATAACCTTAGACAATGAAATTCACCATCAAATTGTTGACGTGCAGCCTCCTTCTTTGTTACCACAGGACGTTTGGTGGAGTTGATAATTGACTGTCGTTGAGAGGATTTGGACCGTTCCTCTGCTAGCGTTAGCGGATGCCTTTTCAGATGAGTGTGCACTGCAGTAGTACTTTTGTTGTATTTCAGGACTGACATGTCATGGTAGTATGGGTTTCATCTTTAGTGAAGTATTTTCACACACTTGACGAACCGCTGCTAGTTTGCTGCAATGACCCACTGGGCTCAACGTGATCAACGACTAGTCGACTTCCTGCTAAAAGCGTCATGGCACAGCAGTGAAATCAACTAGTCGACTAGTCAGCACAACCCCTATTCTCTACGGAGTGCAACCTGATGTGCACTTTCCCAGATATGCGGTGATGCTCAACAGCTGGGTTTGGTTAGATTTTCTTGTTCATGTGCCCACAGCGGCCGGACAAGCACAGAAAATTTTGTTCTGCTTCTCACACACCATCTACTCGGATGTCTTCTCTATGCTCTGTTGATCCACGTTTAATAACTTCAGCTCCAGGTGCCATCGTGCAAAGCAAAGTTGACTAGTCGCCACCTAGCGTTTTAGTGGTGCGCCCTGGTACAAATGTTTTCACCAGCGTAGGATCTGATACATCGGCTGAGGAAGTATAAACCAAGCTTTAACGCTGCCAGACTAGTGAGTGTTTGTTCAAGTCTGTTTACAGAGTTTCTGCAGTCTCCTCTAATGCTCTTTGCTGCAACAGAGGACGTACTTCATAATCCAGTTTCCTTTTATTAACCGTGGAAATGAAGCATTGACGAATTTGTTGCAAACTGCTTTATGGCTGAATTATGGCCGTCACCAATGATGAGCTCCAAATGACAATCTGGGCAATGTTGTCTGAAAATCATTCAAAGGGGAATGAGAGTGAGCAACTCATGCAGCTGGCTAGTAGCTACAGTTGAGGCCGAAAATCTGGAAGAGCTTCAGAGATTTGCCAAAGAAGAATGGGCTGGTATTCCTCAGGAGATGTGTCAGGGACTTGTTTAAAACTACAACAAACAACTACAGGCTGTTATCCAGCAAAATAGATACACAATTGACAATTAACATCAGGCGGGCTAATAATTTTGACCCTGGTAATTTTTGGTTTTTGTGAAATAATTTAATTTCTGTGTGGAAATTAAAATAATGTAAGCATCCAAAATAAAAGGCGGATGTTTGAAAGACGTGTGTTAAAAATTCTTTGCTCTGTTTAACAGCACTTGGGAA
>JASGAT010343311.1:0-46156 GCA_030220025.1 Chelon auratus | reverse complement strand
CGTGAAAATGAAATCTCACGCTGACCTTCTCGCCACAAGGAGAGATAACTTGTCACATTCATCATTGCAACAAGCATGATTGGCCAGAGAGACGTCACATGAGAAGAGATGCGCAAACACAGACATAGGATCAATATTTTGCTGCCGTAAAATGAATTAGACAAGGAAGAATAAAGTATGTCATAACACCCAAGAAGAAGAAGAAGCAGTATCATAAATGGAAGTAGAATAATAAAGTGTCTTAAAAAGTTCTGACTATTATTCATTATGTTATATAGAGATTCATTATGTAGTACATACCACCAACATATAATAGATGTCTGTGTAACTGCAGGACACCTTGGGACTGCAAACATGGTCAGTTATTACTCTTTGGTTTACAGTTTTATTCTTTGATGAAAGTTTTTTGTTGGCAAAACTTTACTGAAAACAAAGGAGATGGAAAACTCTTTAGGAGCCCCATTCTGGGCTCCAGGAAGCCTGCGATTTCTATTTTCCATCTACGCTGAAACGGATTGTTTTACAGAGTGTACAGCACAGGAGCGACCCCACCGTGACCCTAATCCATCCCAAATATCTTTCCTTTCCCCCACACCGCTGACTTGTCATCATCTTTTAAGCTGACCCACTTTAAATTCAAATTTAATTCTCCTTTTAGCACAGTTTTTTATTTTTTATTGTGGCATTTGGGTGACAAATGCTCCACTATGGTCACTATTTAGCATTTAACAGTGTCTGCCTGCTGTTTGGTGATAAGGAGGCAGTGTACCGAATCACATTAGCTTATCTAGCTAGCAACGTAATCGATGCTTGCTGGCTGGAAATCGCAACTAGGATTTTATCTTTTTCTGTCCGAGATCAGGCAATATTTGTTAAATGGACTGACTGAATTTTGATGGTAAAGTCACGTGAGAAGGTTAGTTAGTACTCATCTGGTGTATATCGGTGCAAATTGTACTGTAATGTTCAGCTCCAGTGGGGCTACCAGGAGAAAAAACATTATTTTCTCATGCTCTGTTGCGTCTCTCCTTGTCCTGTAAGGCTCTCGGTGCTGTACACACTTGGGGTCTGATTCTTTAATCAATAAACCAATGCTGCTACTCAATAGCTCAGCAGAGGCCTTGCTCGGTGTGTTGGCCTGGGTAACACACAGCAGCTTTACAAATTACTCACCCAACACAACACTTTTGTCATT
This sequence comes from Chelon auratus, assembly GCA_030220025.1. Lineage (NCBI taxonomy): Eukaryota > Metazoa > Chordata > Actinopteri > Mugiliformes > Mugilidae > Chelon > Chelon auratus. The sequence goes on along the minus strand of JASGAT010343311.1, from coordinate 44,961 downwards.
AATAACATTAATGTATTTTGGAGAAAACTTGTAGAGAGCACAGTGCCTGTGTTAACGTCCAATAAGAAGGATTTTTATCATTTATTCACATTAATTCATGGTGCGTAATTGGAGAGCAGCTAACATTACTTGAAGCTGGTACCCCTTAGGGGATGTCCCACTTGCTATTTTACATTCAGAAGCAAGACCTTCAACGAAGGAGATGAAGGCGTTTGAAATGCTTTTCACAGACTTCTTGCAGAGGAGCTGATTGGTATTCAAGCTGCTGTTGTCTTTAACGCATTCATTTTAATGAAAATGTGTTCCATGTGGCCGGTCATTATTTCCTCCTCCCACTGAACTGACTCACTGACCCCAGGCCACTGCCGTGGCATGTGTGTTTGATTTTAACTCCCCGAATACAAAAGACCCTTAATGTTACACCTCCCCACTTCGAGGTGCGAAGAAGGGATGAATAAATATTGAATGCTCTAAGAAAAGGACAAAAAAGTGTTTAATTATTCTAATGACTACAGCAACGAAGGCACAAGCCTTTGAGGACTCATGTTTGGTCTTTTACTGACAGCTGAGATAGACAGTTTTCTGTGTGTTATCTCACACAACAGGAACAGACTGAGTCTCCAGTGCTCTTTTGTGGTCTACAGTGAAATGTTGTATCAATAAAATACCGAGACAGTAGACAGTGGGTATGAATTATTGAAAGGCACAGCGGTTTCGCCTGGGGTTCTAATCTCCACAGTGCAGTTAATTTGATGTTCTTGTTTTTCTGTTTTGGATTGGACCTGCAATGCACCATCCTTCCCTGTAAATACCACGAACCAGAGAGGAGCAGACCAGTGGGAACCAAATGAATGATCTTCTGATGCTAATGTCCTCTGCCAGCCAAGGTCTTGCTTAATAAAGCTCAAGACAAGAAGACGAGACGTTCGAGAAATAATCAAAAATAAGCCTCGCGAATTCAAGCCCACACACCTGAATCTGCAGCTGATAATGAAAGTGGAATTCATAATGAGGGTGAGTGTTTGGAGGAGGGGGTGGAAGGTGCTCTGAGCCATTTAGGAGCTACGCAGGCTTAAGGGATATGCTTTGTAACCTGTATCAGGGCTCCGGAGTGAATATCAATATCTAAGGCAGGCAGCTGATCAGTGGGAAATGTTCGCTCAGCACAGTGTGAGACACTGATCCGAGCTCTCATTTATCCACGTGTTTCCTTTTACAGCAGGTGGATCCAGCCCGGTGACCTGATTGGAATACAATCAGCCAGCTCAAGGCTCAACAAATTGGTCAATAAAGACAATGGCTTATTATCTGTCGGCCCCATCAGGATCAGGGAATTCAAGTCCCAAGCTTTCTAATTAGTCACTCTTATTTGATCGTAATCGGTCTGAAACCAGTGAAGGGATACTCAGCAAACAGCGGGGAGTTCGGTGGGAAATTTGGTCTGATAAAATGACTGCTGCTGTGAGCATGAGGGCTGCAGAAATACTCCAGCAGCTGCATGTTCACAAAACAAATGCGCTCTGCAATGTCACAGAGGAGAAAATGAAAACATTTTTAAAAAAGAATATATCAAATGGAGCCGGACATCAGATCCATGTTGGACAGACTGAACAGCATGGATTATGTCCCTGCCTCTTGAGAGCATAGACCACTGACAAGATGGCGACAGGTGCTTGTCACGGTCTGGCAGGTGCTGTGAATCCACCTTTCCTTATAAGATCTAGGAAAACGCCACTTTTATCCACCAATACTAAGGATACCTTGTCATCCCGGTTGTCCTATCTGGTTAATATCAGACATAGTGAGTTATCATGTATCGTAACGCTGTTTCTGCAAGTACTGCTCATTCTCGCCCTACCTGTTTGGGGAAGTTGGCAGGCGGCCTGTATGCAGTCTTGCACTGGGGCATGGTGCGAATCTGCTCACACCATCCACAATCTGCGGGGCCTTCACATCCTATACTCCAACGTATTAGACAATGGACGAGCCACGTTGTCATGCAGTCGGCGTGACAATGCCGACGAGATGAGAGCCACTTTTTCTAGAGAATGGAGGTATGTTAACATGCTATGCGCTACCTTACTTCTCTATGGGGATATTCACCTTAACCCCGGACCGGAGATGGAAGCCTGTCCTCAAAATACATTGGAGTTCGGAGACCACCTAGATCACCCTGGAACTCATGGAACTAAAGACCCCATGAGTCTACTTTTCTCCAATGGTGAAGGACTTGCTGCGAAAACACCAGGTAACACAGACACAGATACCATTTCTGTCTGTAATTCGGATACGGCTAACTGGAGTGACGGCTGGCTGTGCAACTCCCATAACCCACTCAGCTAATAAACTATACAGTGACAATGCCGTGACCAAACAACGAAAAATGAAGACATTTCAGACTGTTAATCACGCCAAAGTGCTATGGGTCCCGAAGCTAAAACCCAAGGGAATATTTTTCTAAATATCATCTCTAAAACGGAGCAAATTGAACACCTGCTGTCAGACTCTAATCTTGACTATCTTTGTTTATCTTAAACATGGTTAACCCCAACAACTCCACCGACTGCTTACTGCATTTCAGGATATGTCTATAGACGTGACCGTAAACACAGCAAAGGGGGCGGGGTCATGATCTATGTTAAAGAAGGGATTCAGTGCACACCTCTTGATTATCCAAAGGACGATATTGAATCACTCTTTCCTGCGAAATGTCCATTAATATCGCTGTAGTATATCGACCACCGACAGAAGATGACATGTTCTTTGATAAATTATCTGCAATACTCAAATCTTATAATGGAAAAAAAGTTCTCCTGATGGGTGACTTCAGTCTGAACTGGTTGGATAAAACACGAAGAAAAAAGTTAAAAAGCATTGCTAATAAATTTAATTTTACTCAGATTATAAATACTCCCACTAGAATAACCGAAAATTCAAAGACACTGTTAGACCTAAATTTTTACAGACAAATTGGAACGTATATCTAAAACGTACAACCTAATCACAGGTATGTCAGACCAGAATCTCACTCTTGTGGCAAGACAGCTATTAAAGAACAGATACAGGAACAAACCCACAATAAATACACATCACTCATCCCAAAGCAAGAAATGCATAACCTAGAAAATGAGATCAGAATAACAAATTGGGAAAATGTAGTTAATGACAAAGACTGTGAGCAGGCTAGTAAGGACTTAATGTATACTTTTAAACAACTTATATCTAAGTTTACCAAAGAAGTCACACATAAAAAAAAAAACGAAAACAAAATTTGCCCATTACGTAAGTTAATTAAAGAAAGGGATGCAGCCCTTAAAAATTCATTAAAATCAGGGCTTGAATCTGATCGCTCCACATTTGAAGGCTTTAGTAATAAAGTAATAGGGCAACTCAGGAAAGCTAAAGCAAACTTTTTCCTTATATTATAGTACAAGCTACATGTAACACCAAATTGTTGTGGAAAAGTATACGTAGATCAACTTTCTAGAAAAGTCTACTCTAAGAGTGCACCTATACAACTTAGAGTTGATAACATTATTCTTGGTTGACTCCTTAATGATTGCTAACACATTTAATGATTATTTTATGAATTCTGTTGTAGAGCTGGGTAGTAATCCTACAGAAATCCAGCTTCCTATTCTTTTAACCAATAAAACGCTGACCTTTAATCACACAACTCATGAAAAGGTGAAAAGGTAAATAAAAGTTTCTCTGCAGTATCAAACACAAAAGCAAAAGATATTTGGGGGCTTGATACATACCTACTAAAGAAATATAAAGACGTCTTAACCCCTCCGATCACCAACATTATAAACCAATCACTGGAGGAAAGTATTTTCCCTAGTGTACCAAAAACGGCTATTGTAGCTCCCACCTACAAATCGGGTGACAAACAGGAAGTCAGTAATTATAGACCCATCAGTATACTTCCTGCTGTCTCAGAAGCGATTGAAAAGGTGGTAGCTGAACAATTGCTAGCCCACCTAAATTCTGAAAACTTATTATATCCTATGCAGTTTGGTTTTAGAACAAATCATTCGACTGAAACAGCATGTTGGATATGACACTGTTAACCACTCTGTGCTTCTCTCTAAGCTCACACAATTCAATCTATCCACAAATGTGTTAAACTGGTTTGAGTCTTATTTATCTGACCACTCTCAATGTGTTCGGATAAAAGTCAAAATATCACCAAAAAGAGCCCGTGCTATGGGGGTACCACAAGGTTCCATCTTAGGGCCGTTGTTGTTCAGTACCTACAGTAGATCGATGATCTTCCGTCTGTCTGCGATGGTGTGGAAATCTTGATGTATGCTGACGACACGGTCCTTTATGTACACGATAAAGACCCCAAAAAGGTTGCTGCCAAACTGATAGCCACCATGGATAAAGTCTCAGAGTTACGAAGTCATGCCTTACACTTAACACTGAGAACACTGTTATATGGCTACACTATGTTTTTTTTTTTATAATAAATACAGACAAAGCACTTTTTTACACATTTATGTGGATGGAAAGGAATTGCAAAATGTTAATACCTAGGAGTCACTCTAGACCCAACACTTTAAAAAACACATTAAAACACATTATGCTAACATTGGACTGAAACTGATATTTAGGAATTTGAATTGAAGATCAACAACTGACAACTTCTTAGGCCTTTAATGTAAAATAATAATCTGTACAGGTATAGCCACCTAGATTGATACTGGAGTTACATCATCTAGCCACAAGTTACAGCAAGTTGTGTGTTTGAGTGTGTGATTTTTTGAACTTCATGTACTACATACTCAGAATACGGAAGCAGTGATACATTATTCAAAGTTTGACATAGTCAGTGTTTCACAAGTTCATATAGCTTCCCCTAACTCACCAAGAATCGCTGTGTCTGCAAATCCAAAAATGTTAACGACAGATAGAAACTTCACTGCCCCTTTTATTTTCTCTTTTGCTTTTGTTCTGTAGCATTGCCAGCTGCCCGATAATTATTTTTGCTTTAGTGCAATGATTTATCTCTGTAATTTCTGTTTTATTTAATCATTAATTCCAAAAATCTCAATTGTGTTGACGTCATGCTTTCAGAGCTCTTTCCAAATAAGAGTTGAGTGCTATGGAGCTTATTGGAGCCAGCCTGATTTGTTGTCATTATTATCATCATCATCGCATTAATCACATTAATAATGTTTTACAGAAAACAGCACTTGCAGCTGTTAATTCATCCAATAATCCAATCATTGCAGTTAAAAACCTTTTGGGTACACTTCCGTCCACATTACGGATGTACAGTAGTTCTCTTGTATGCCAAAGTAAGAGACTACTTATTTTTTAATTCAACCTTGTGAATTTACAAAAAGCTTTGAACATTTCTCTTCTGCAGTGAGGCCGGCACAAGACACCTGCACTCATCAATTTTAAATGCATTGTCCGATTTCATTCATCTCATATAAAATGGTTCTTATCATTTACAACAAAGCATACAGTAAATGTTTATTCCCCGAGTTATGCTGATGAACCAATGTTGTTGCATTTGGAACTTTCCTGTACGTAAAGGCACTGACTCGAGCTAAAAGAAAGTGAAGCCAAAATATTGCCAATATGGGAACTACCATCTTTTGTTGGTGACATCACCCGTGTCGTCAAAGCCCACCTCCTCTTGAACGTCACCTAGCCAAGCTTCATGCTAGCCTGACTATGTGTGTCTTGTTTGACTTGTATCGTCTTGGACACTTGCTGTACGCTTATCATTTACCAGATAAAAAGCAGCTACATATAGATCATTCAGGAAACCTCAGTGGCAGTTTTTTTACACAACTCTCTGTTCAAAGCGAGTCCAGTCACCTTACGTTAGAACCTTATTTCGGCAGCTCACATCTGTAATCCTTAACCATGGTGACTTCCCAGAGTTCATGACCGTAGCTGAGAGCTGGAACTTAGACAGACTATCAATCAAATGCTTTGCCTTACGGCTCAGCTTCACCGCAATGGTCAAACCAGTCTGCCTGTCTGTTGCTCCATTTTAGCATCACTCATGAGCAACACTCAAAAATACTTGAACTACAGATAAAAGAAACTTGTCTTGGACAAATAATTTTTACGATGTCTTTTCAGTATTTATGTCCTATCCACCAATATGTCTTAATTTTTTGTCAGATGTTGTCCAGCCTTGTCACAGCAGCCTTATACAGTAAATATGATTATCTGCAAAAGATATGAGTTTATCTCGGAAAATAAACAGAAACCGTAAAAACATGTTAACAATTTTGTGATTTAAATAAAAGAAAGGCTGAGTAGGAGACTGGCAATCACATTATAAGTGTAAAACACTTATAAATGCAATAAGAATATTTTAATAACTTTAAAACCTGTGATTTCCAGTGAGTAGTAGGTTATTACATGTTTAAAGAAAATAAGGCTTAATACGCTGCGGTCTCAGTCTACACGTTTTCCGTGTGTAAAGAATCATTTGTTTCACTGTCAGCCTCATCTCCACCCTCCATTATGCTCACTGAACATAACCACATATTGCTCTCTGCGGGATCTACGCATTGTTGCACAGAAAATACATGCGAGGAGACATTTCTTACAACCCCCAACCTACACATCCTCCAACATTATGAGAAGCAGCTTGTCTTTAGCTTCCGTGTGGCAAAAGGAATTTGCATCAATGGCCACATAACATGCAATGGCATTTAATGTCCCCACAGCTCCGTAGTGGATGCCAGTGGCACTGTGATGTACGTTCAATTCGTCTGCTGAGGATGATGCGAGGTGACAGTGGATTTGGTCAGGATTGGTGTGACATGCACTCTCTGAACAGGGAAGCCCACCCTGGAAAGAGCAGCCACAAATAATATTTCCTCTTTGCTGTGCACCTGATGACAAAGCTAAAGATTTTTCTGTCAAACACACAGCCTCAAAATCAGCAACAAACTCTTTTGTTGAAGAAGAAATAATATAAAATCCGATGGATCAGCAAACTAATAAGCAAGCAGATAACGAAATGTAATTGGTATGAAATATGCCCTAATAGACTTAGTGCGTTAGTTTTCCAAAAACATATTTTCTGCAGCAGTTCAAATTTGCCTTTTTGCACACACATTAAAAGTCTCTTTTTATAGACAAACAAGTTTATCTGCTATCTAAAAAACATCACAGAGATTGAAATCAGGGAAGCCTGCCTTTCTAAATCTATAATGCACCTTGATCGGCATCAAATTAAGCTTCCTCTTCTAGAAAACTGAGCCAATATACGGCAGTTTAAATGCTTAAAATGCATTACACAAAGACACACACAGTCTGTAGTACAGCTGCTGAATTTACAATGCTTTTGAGGAGAGGGATTATTCCTTTAAGAGAGGGTGAAGCCCACTACAAGTGCCAAAGCAACAGATGCACAAGGCTGCAACAGATGTGTAAATCAGCTCTCATGAATAAGTCACACATCCCTTTCAGGATGCTGAAAGTTTTCTGTGCTGATTAAATGCACCACCTCACTGGATCTATACATGCGTTTGTTTTTTTTATTCATGCAGGCGAAGAAAATACATTCCTGAAAAGCTTATTTTTTTTCTTTTTCTTTGTAAGCCTGAGTGGTCAGGACCGCATCAGCTGGCATTAGTCAGCCTTAAGGCTTATCTATTAACAGTACGCAAGCTCTGCTCTCTGGAGCAAACAGGGCAGCCAGTGTGTGTTTGTCCTATTCACCTATTACTCCCTGTTGCCCTGGGGGTCACAGAAATCATTAAGGTCGTATTAATAGCTTTGAGTGTTCAGTAGAAGCAATCATGTGATCGTGCATGTGGTTCCAAAAAAAAAAAAGAAAAGAAGAAAGACAACCATGTGTTAAATCACAAAAAAAGGGAAATTGGAGCTTTCACAGTCAAGAGAAGCATTCAGGCATTCAGGAACAAAATCCTCTACAATTAGCTTTTTTTTTTGTGAGGAACAAATGAGCCTCACAAAGCACATCAGGAAGGATTCTGCCTTACACCCATTATAGATCAGGAGTTAATTACTTACCCTGTTCTTTGTGATCAGAGCTGTGGCTGGACAGTAGGAAGAGGAAATCCTGACAGGTGTCCTGATCCAACAGTGTGCTGTTGTGCAGGCAAAGGTCAACAATTAGGGTCACAGCTCTCTGACAGACCATGTCATACTCCTCTCGGTCAGAACTCATGCTCCCAGCTGCATCCTCAGCCTCGTGTGCTCATCCAAGGGGACTAACACACCCACACACATACACACACACGCGGAGACACGCAGCAGCAGCAGCAGCCTAGCATGCACAAGATAGATGCAACTTGTCTCCGTCCTCGGCTGATTCTTCTCCTTCTTCCACGCTCTCTCAACAGTGTTTACAGACAGATACACTCAAGTGAGAGCGTGCATGTTTGTGTGTGTGTATGTGCTTTAGTTTTTTGTTTGTGTGCTGATGGGTGCACGCTTGTCCGAACAGTGATGTGTGCGCGTGTGTAGGCTGGGCTAGTCTTGTGAAGTGCATGAACATGTTTGTGCTATTCCATATTCAGCGTGCGCGCGTGTGTGTGTAGACTTAATGAATCACACTTGTCCCCAGGTAATATAAGGGCAAAAGTATTGCATCACATCCAAAGAAGCACGACAAATGAACCACAATAATCACTTGCAAAATATGCTAGCAAATGTCAGCGCTTAATGACCCCACACCCTCCACCCTTTCTGTTATGTCACCACTTCTTCTCTGAGTGTACGTGATATTAAAAGAAAAAAAGAAAAAAAAAATCTGAACGACCACTAGACTTGTTTTTCTCAGGTCGACTGACATGGCTGGTCTCTGGAGGTCAGAGCATCTCTTGTGATAAATTTCCCCTGAGCTGAACCACCTGTGACTGCCAGGTCTCCAGCTCCCACTGACAATCCCCCCAACACTTCGATTGTGATCCCTGGGTGTTTACGACCTGTAATGATGATGGCTGAAGTGTTTGTGTGAGGAACAGAAAGACAGGGAGGGAGTGAGGCTGCATACAATGCGTTGAAATGGTCACTAAGAAATGCTCATGCACACTCAGTTGCTAGTTTATTTGGCACAGATAACTGCAATAAATTCTCCTTTCATTATAATGTTTATGAGAAAAGGGCTGCATTAACTGTATACTGCTGCCTTACACTGGCATTACACCAAACACAGCTAAACTTTATTCCTAAGGACACTAACATAATTGGAAGATGTTTGGAAGAAATCAATTAGATAGGGAGGTGTGCTGTTGTCCTTTGGTAATCTGTTCAATAGGAAAATATTAACATCAAATAACCATGTAAACACTTTCAATCGTTTCTCTCTGGTTGGCATAAATACATTTTTTCTGAGAAGATGAGCTTCAGGTGACCTGGCGAGTTTCCAGAAGGGACATGCAAGCAGTTGTTCAAAAAGTGCTTGGAAGTAATGGAGCTGGCATCGATTTGGGGGCGGTACAGACAAGTCGACTAGTCAGTTTGTCAACTTCACTGCTGTGCCATGACGCTATAAGAATCATGTAGACTAATCACTGATCACGTGATAATAACAACACTGACGCCTCAAAGAAGGCAGGTGAGGAGACCAGTGGGACATTTCAGAAAACTAACAAGGATTCATCAAGTGTGTGAAGATACTTGACTAAAGATGCTACCGTGACATGCAAAACATGCAAGTCAGTCCTGAAAGCAGAGAGCAGGTGGCAGCATATAAACAGTTTGTCAAAGTTAATTAGACCTTTAGCTGCAGTACACAGAGAAGGCTTCAGAGAAATACTGTTTATTTTTATTTTTACCTGGCCACACTGATCCATTTTATAACACGCTGTGAAGTAGCTACTATTAAAATGCTATTGATGGTGCTGAGTTGCTGCCTATTTTTATACAGGCTATACATATCTGCAGCACACACAGTATGTTGCACAAAACCCTGAGTCTGTTCTCAGCATATGCGTTCACGTCAAGAATATAGATTTCGTTGTAGTGTTTTTCGTTGTTTATTAGTGATATTATCAGCGACTAGTTGGTGTCAACTTGACTTCCATCACATAACAGTCGACTTTAAATAATCTGAACACGTGCAACCCTTAGTGGGTAGCAGTGTTGAAACTTGGGTCCATCTTTGTCATCTACTTCAACTGAATTAATCCAGTGAGCGGACCCATTTGCAAGTATTGGACCATGTGAACACATACACCGATCAGCCACAACATTAAAACTACCTACCTAATACTCCAAGATGTTGTTTAGTGGGAGCTTTTGGGTCCTGTGGGCTGAGGGTAGGGTCCTCTGTGAAAAATCTTATGCTATTCTTAATGTTTTTTGAGCTGTTCCTGAGCAGGTTTCATGGTGTCTTCAGAGAGTGACGTTGCTATGGGGCGGGAGTGGTCTGCAATTATGTTTAAGTGGGTGAAATGTGTCAATGTTACATCCACATGAATGCCAGGAGCTTGCATTGTAACGAGATGTCGTGACTGATTGTATATCGTTATCATATCATTTTTTGCTGTGTCCATGTAAATATTATATAATATTAAATATTGGTCATGCAAATGTAGACACTCTTGTATTGCACTGCACACAGAGTGCACTTGTTTATTTTATATAATTTAATGTGAATTTGCAGCAATGCAAAACTGTGAAATTACCATAATGCGTCAGTTGGAACACAGCAGCTAATGAAGCTCAACAAAAACACACCTCTAGTTGCTATTTTTTCCTCATAAACCTCTGAGGATTTAATTCAAATTAATTTCTCATATTAAATCAGACCATACATATTTTTAAATCAAAGAGGAAGTAAAGAAGAAGAAGAGGAAAAACGTAATTGGTTTGCCTTTTCCTCTATATTACATTGAACCTTCTGTGAACTTGGTTGAACTTCTCTCTTAATTATGTTCTTACCAACTTAACCATTAATCAAAGTAATTTAATAAACCCTGTGACGAACAAGGCTTCATAAAAATGATTTCATGCCTATCTAATTACACTATGATATTGAGTTTAACCAGGTCTTCCTTGACTCGCCTCCTTAATTGAGTTAAATACTACAGTGGCCACATTGGTGGGCTATTGTTCTGAGAAGACTGAGAGCTTATCAAAGTCGCCCTCCTCTCTCCCTCTGAGGTTGGGTCTGGGGTCTTCTGTGCTTTTCCTTTAATGGAGATTGGATCTACTATGCTCGGGAAGCCCTGATTAACAGGCAAATAACAAATTGTTTCTGGCTGCAGATTTTCAAAAGAGTCAATTATTTTGCTGCGTCTGCTGTAGCTGATAGTGACTCGCACCCTCCTCATTTGCCCTTTGATAGCGGTTCACTCCTATCTGTATTCACAAGCTCAAAACAAAACTCAGTAATTACCTCCAGTGCTGCTGTACCTTTTCAGTGGTGTGCAGCAGGCATTCCTTCACCATTACATCACTTAGAAAGTATTGTCCAAGGATGTCTGACAATAATGTGACCGCATGTTATGGTTCCTTGTTAACTCATATTCCATCACTTCGGGACAGCTCGGAAATAACCTGCCATGAAAAAAACGATAATGCCCCATTACCGGGAAAAACTTCTCGCTTCTTACTTCTTGTCCACTCTAATAGTAAGCCTTCCTATATGTTGAGTTTGAGATAAACTTCACTTCACAATGCGAATCCACATGAGTGAGGTGACTAGTTTTTGCTGTAGATAAAGGTTCAAATCAAAGGAGTAACAGCTGGTAGTTGGATAGTGCTGGAATGTGTGAAAGAGAACAAAACGTTGATTAAACAGCTCAGATTTAACTGCAAAGTACATTTTATCCTCTCTGTTAATTATTCATGAGGCGCAGTAACAGAGAACACAAAATGCTATCTCCGTCTCTAAATAATTTAAAGCTCCACAGTTACAAAAGTGCTTTAAAGAAAACAAACAGAAGCCCTTTGTGTGGTTAATTTATGGCGAGTAATCAAAGCAACTGCTGAGAGAGGTTGTTTTAGATTGTAACGCTAATAATGACAATCCCGCAGATTTCCAAAACGGGTCTCATTTCGGATTCCGCCTATAAGCTATGAATAAATGAGGAAGGTTGTGACGGCCATACTGTAGTTTTGCAGCAGGTTCGGGCATATTTTTCACAGCAAATGAGGGGGCTGTGTCAGATGAGGTTCTCAGTTTGATATGCAAATCAACTTCATCTGTGGCAAATCTTTCCGCAGTGACGGCCCCGTGGCTGCAGATGTTGAACTTGATTCATCGTGTCAAATGCATGACAATGGGCTGGCTCACTCAAAGCTATGCTAATCAACTTCCAAACTTCTCCTGAGGGCTGCGGTGGCGGGATTTCTGCAGTGAGTGCATATCGGTGTATCCTATCATGCGTGTGTGTGTGTGTGTTTCATTGTCACAATGTGTTAATCAAAGACAACTCAGCTGTGGGGCGACAAGAAAAATATTTCTATTTTGACTCACAGTTAAGCTCATTAGCAACAGTCTTAAATTGTGTAAGCAGGATTTGATGGATGAGCCACAATACAGATGAAGAGATGATCTGCGAACAAATAGACCTGCCAATGAATATTACACAAGAGCCTGTAGGATTTACAGTGAAACAGTAGCACGCTATTTCCGGGAGGCCCTCAAAGGAGCTTAAAATTCTTATGGAGACATATCACAGTGTTTTTCAATAAGGCTGAGCACATAGCGCAGTGATGAACGAGAATGACATTAACCCTGGTATGGACAGGGATCAGCCATATCATTCTGTGTCTATGCACATGGAACGGTATCTCATCCAAACATGTCCTGAATGTCATTGAGATGAGGTGTTTAATTGAGCTCCTGTCAACACGGCCCACGAGAGTGATAGAGTCCAGAGGAGTCGATTCTCCTCGCCTGCTGTCATGCATATTAATCCCAAGACGTGTAAATGCTATCAACATTTTTCCCCATTCAAAATTCACATAATTGCTTTACAGGTCAGCACAATGCAAAGTGTCAACAGAAATGCCAAGAACTGGAAGGACGTCACCTGCTTTTCATGGAAATTAAGACCACTGAGAGCAGAGGCGACAAATGATCTCTGTCTCTGCCATGAGAAGCTCTGTTTATTGTAATGTTAAGGCCAATTCAAGGCCTGGGCATGCCACATCAAAGAACTACCAGCGACGAGGGCCGACAATGACGTCAACTCATGTCACCTGTGTCTGGACAAAGAAGTTGCACATTATCCCACAGTAAAGGCTACAGCCAACATCCAGCTGGCACATATTGTGTGAAAGGGCACGACTCTTCATACTAGCAGGTGACAGTAGTCTGTGCTGATCATCCAAGTGGAGAAACCAGAAGAGCTACTTTAAGCTGCAAGGCTAGAAAGAGCTACAAGCCGTCGTACATAGCTGGTCTCTGTTATTTGAATATTCATATGAGAGCCCGGTGCTTTGGCTTCCTCGCACACTTCAAATAATTGGTGATTCTAAATTGACCCCAGGTGTGCATGTCAGTGTGAATGATTGTTTGTCTCTCTGTGTTGGCTGTGTGATGGACTGGCTGCCTATCCAGTCTATTCGCTCAATGCCAGCTGGGACAGGCTCCAGTCCCCGGCCACCCTCTACGGAACATATTCTCCCAAAGTATCCTCTCCAAACAGTAAAATCCAGTAAAAGTTTGAAAATTGTATGCTGTTTGTTAAAATATACGTTTATACAGTTTAGCATTACGTATGTACCAGAGGTTGCACAAGTTCAGATTTTATGTGTTTGCAACAATTAAATCTTTAAGAAACATCTTGAACAGAATACATGTGATGAGAACAGACAGCTCATGTGCTGCATACTGTGCGCTGCAGATATGTATAGCCTGTATAAAAACCGGCTGCAACTCAGCACTATCAGTAGCATTTAATTGTACTCCACAGAGTGTTGCAAGATGAGACAGTGTAGCCGTGTATAGCAGCTAAAGCCGAGTACCTTTGACAATGATATTCACCAGCAGATTGTTGATTTGCGGCCACCTTCTCTCTGTTACCAGAGGACGTTTAGTGAAGTTGTTAATTGACTGCTGTCAAGAGGATCTGGACTGTTCCTCTGCTAGCGTTAGCGGATGCCTTATTAGAGGAGTGTGCATTGGAGTAGTACTTTTGTTGTACTTCAGGACTGACTGTGAAGTATTTCACACCGCTGATGAACCGCTGCTAGTTTGCTGCGACAACCCACTGAGCTCCTCGCCTGTCTTCTCGGAGGCGTCAATGTTGTTATTGTCACGTGATCAGTGACTAGTCGACTTGTGCTTAAAGTGTCATGGCACAGCAGAGAAGTCGACAAACAGACTACTGGTCTGTACAACCCCTAGTATGCACTACATAATGCGGTGGTTCACACAGCAAAAAGGTCCTGGGTTTGAAGGGGCCCTCCTGTGTTGGCATGTTCTTCCTGTGCCTGCGTTGGTTTTATCCTGGTGCTTTGGCTCCCTCCCAATGCCCAAAGACATGTTAAGTTAATTGGTGATGTTAAATTGCCCATAGGTGTGCATGTGATTGCGAATTGTTGTTAGAGCATCACAAAGTGTATGAGTGGAGTTAATAGGCATTACTTTCCCCTCAACATCTGGGGCTAAGGTGGCTTTGACCAAGGCACCTAACCACCAAACTGCTCCCACTGCTCCTGGTATCCTTACTACTGTTTCTGTGTACAAATGAATGTAGACAAACATTCCACATAACACATGGACAATAAAGATTCTTCTTTTTTCTTTCTTTGCGTTAACCCTGTGATATAGTGGAAGCTTGTCCAGGATGTACCCTGCTCCTTGCTCGATGCTAGCTTGGATTGGTTCCATCATCCAGCAACGCTCTTCAGGATAAGCAGTTTTTGATAACTGTTGGATGTGCATTATAAAATTTTTGTGTTCAGCGAAATGAAAACAGAGTTATAGCTCTGGTGTCACTTGGATTCCTGCAGCTTGTTTCTCCTGTGAAAACAACAAAAAAAAATCATTAGACAACATAACTCATGCTGCTGCCATTTAAAGCAGCGGGTTTGATCTATCACCGTGCAGTTTGATTCATTACATCTTTCACACTAACTTCTGTGAGTTAGAAGTCGTTATCTGTGTCTTCATCCGTGAGGCACATTTAACATCAGTAGCTGAGCGATGATAAACATGACAACAGATCACAGACTGGCTTCTCTTATCAATACTGAACTGGGGAAAATTTGTATCCAGTGTTCTGCACCTCACTGCTGAAATGACAGCTTGAATTAGAGGCCCTCATTCCTATGAGAGACCTTCAGTCTTTACCAGCTTGGATCCTTTCAAGCATATTCTAGGGTTTCTCTCCTGCAAAAGAGACCCTGAGCTCAATACAACTTACTAAATAAATGACTAAACAGTATAACCGTTTATTTGACCTGCTGGGTAAAGTGGCCGCTGTGCCAAAGTCCTTTAACATTAAAAGCAGAACAAATGGTTTAGGAAAACACCCACAGTTTGAGAACAGTAAATATAGAGGCTCCTCTGGTGTGTACAGTAGACGATTGTAGCAGAGTGCTTCTCTTCAGATCCGCGGGCAAATGAAGGCGGAGAGGATCAATGGCGTCTTTGATCTATTCTCTGGCTTTTAGAGAGACAGACGTAGAAGAAAGGTTTTGCTTTGAAAGTTTTCCTGAAGGGGACTGTAAGGTCTGCAAGGAGCATTTTAATGTTTCGTGTCGCATTTCCTTTTTAATCTTTTTAATGCGCCGTGTAAAACAGCTTGTCGTATGATACAAACTCCCCTTTCCAGGCGGCTTATGAAACTGTTTTTCATTTGGTGTGACACGCGTTTAAGTGAGAACATAAGCACCAGTTTATTAGCTCTATCCCAATATATGTTGATTGCCTCACTGCAGATCAGTCGTACCTCTACAGTTTGTCAGCTGAACAACTAAATAAACGATGCTTTAAACTATTCACAGCATCCACATAAACATCTTTATTCAAAATACATTGCTGGTGAACTAAAGGAACGACTCCATAATGTCTCTTCACCACCTAACCGTGACTGCAGCCAAATCATTTAAATGCTGCTTTAAATCTTTTTTTTTTTTTTTTCCAATGACAGCAGCTACATGTCATCTTGTCTCTCATGCTTTTTTAGGTTTACCCTTTTAGCCGGAGGTTTAGGAGACGCTGCTGTTGTTGCTGCTCTGCACGGTTCTGTCAACAGACTGCAGTCTGTTTACAAGCTACAGTCAGCCAGGAGCTACTCGGTATGCAAGAAATGACAGAATCGTCATTGTGAATCATTCCTGCTCGCAGGTTAGTGCCTGGTCAACTGTTTAGCATCAGGCTGTGAGCTGGATCAGATCTGAGTCTGCCAAAAAGATTCAGTGGAAACATTTGAATTATTTTATTAATTCTAAAGACATCAAGGGCATCTATTGGATGTGGCAAGGCGGAGGAGTGAATTAATACATGTTTGTCTGAAAGATTGCAATTGGGTACAAGATCAAGTTTGATGCTGGTCAACTGTACGATAATGAGTAGTAGGCTATGGCACAATTAAAAAGACTAAAGACTAAAAATAATATACAAGCATATCCAAACAACAAAGCTAAAAAAGGCAACTGGACTTGTTGAGTTTCACTCATCATCCAAGCAGCTTCTTCAGAAGACCACCCATTGGGAAGGAAAAACAGGATCAT
The DNA here is from genome assembly GCA_030220025.1 of Chelon auratus. Lineage (NCBI taxonomy): Eukaryota > Metazoa > Chordata > Actinopteri > Mugiliformes > Mugilidae > Chelon > Chelon auratus. The sequence continues at coordinate 28,314 of JASGAT010343311.1, read as the reverse complement.
AACAAATTCCTGTAGTAGGTACCTGGTTCATAGTCATGTGAGTTTCAAAACTACACTCCCCACAAGTCATGTAGAACTGAAGAAGCTTCTAACATGAGTACCGAAATATCTCCAAGAAAACTCAGACGAGTCAATATGCCTTTGTTTTAGCTTTGTTTTTTGTTAGGATATACCATGACCTGGGTGACTGAGAATCTTTACATACATACAGTAGTATACAAGCATAAAACATTATGTGCATGTATCATCCATCTGCACCGCAAAAGTAGAGGTATTTATGTGTGCAGAAGAATTTCCAAGGAAGAAGAGGAAGGGTAGATAGTTGAGGAGGAGGAAGGCAACAAGGCAATCTTGAGGAGACAATTTTGCAAAGAAAACTTGCAGGGAATTATTATTTTTTTTGGCATATATGAATGTGTGTTCGCATGCTGTGGCATTTACTGATCTGTCTTTATCTACCAACATATGTGATATCGTGCTGATCAGCCTGTCATTTGTTGGTTGGTAGCATAGACTGTCAAAGAAGTGGACACAATGACAGCTGCTCAAAAGCGCCCTCTGGTGGCTGGCTGCAGTATAGGTCATAAGCCACACCTCCTCCATGTTAGTGGTCTTGGGCAAAACTAAAATGCTTGAGTACACATCAATTTTATTTTTTTTTCAAGGATGGTTTCTCTCATTTTAATATCAGTTAATGTAATACTAATATACTGTTTGTACTGTATGCTCAAGAAAGTTAGTTACGTGACGTTGTAAAAATAGAATGTGACAACATGATGATAGACATTTGCATCTGACAACCACTTCGAACCACTTTGGAGCAATCCCGTAGGACCATGAGAGTAGGGAAAAAGAAAAAAATGAAGTGCAGCTAATTATCCAACATTTCTTTGTAACTGATGGAGGTAGAGCAAAGCCCAGTATTTATTTAACGCAAACGCTAGTGAGTCTCGTGGAGGTATGGGCGGGTCATTGATAATGCTGCTCTACTCCTGGACAGTACTGCGCAGACTTCGGCTCAAAACTTGCAAGATGCCGCTGCCCTTGTATTGGGTATACTAGTGGCTAATGGGAGGAAGTGGATACGCATTGTCCATTTTTCTACAGTCTGGTAGGTTGGTAGGAGCAATACATTGTGAGACACCGAAAGTTCTGACTCTGCTCCAGGCTATCTATGGCCTTAAGTCCATTACAAGCATTGACTATAAACCTTTCTTCCTTTTGAGCCTCAGAAGCCCACCTCCAAGAATCCACTGCTCATGGTTCGTCCTTTCTGACCTGATAGGTGTGTTAGTAATTTAAGGCACTTGTATCCTTGTATCGAGCATGTGCAGCAACACAGAGCCCGGAGATGACAAACTAAATGAGCTTGTTTTCATTCCACAGGAGGAAATGTGATCTGGTCGCCACGGCAACTGAACCCAGAGGTGCACACAGGCGTAAGAAATTAAAAACAAGAGGTTATTTGAGCAAAAGGCAAACTTCAGCGTTTGATTAGGAATGTGTCAGGAGCGCTGTCATATCCTTCAGGCAAAATTTAATTACCTAATGAACTCATGAATGGTGAATGCTACTTGTTAAGCTCAAAAATGCAGATATGTGTTTTGTTAAACGCTGTTAAAGAGAGTAAATCAAATTGTGGAGACCTTCAAGCATATGCAAAAAGGAGAGTGTAGAGCAACAACAAGGCTACATACCTGTGCTAAAACGTGAGCAGAACAAATCCGTTTTGCTGTGCTTGAAATGTGCTCAAGCTCCAGAGTTCTTCCTGTCCCTTCCTACCTGATATATTCCTCCAAACCTCAGCTTCCCCAAGCATGAAATCATTCGGGCAGAATGATAAGGTGTTTGCCTGTGGAGCCGCAGTGTGAGATTTGTTTCTGTGTAGATAAACACAGCCTTGACTGTTGTCTCAGCAATTGAGAACACTTTCTATTTCAATTTCAGAGTGTACAAGGCAGAAACTAATCGCACAAGGAGCAAACAGGTTCAGCGGTTCTCCTAACTGGCTTGGTTAGTTTAGTAGGCATGTAGTAGGCAAATAGAGGTTTTACTTTTGATGCTGCACCTCAAAAACCTTGAATTATACCTTTTTTTTTGTTTTGGTTTGTTTAAAGACCAATAATTACAATAACTGATGGGGATGACACAAGGACACAAACAGAAAGCATCGAGGCAAGGGCATTTATTAACTGAAATTTTACGCACAATTCTATATGTGGTGTGTTTTTAATAAGCACTGCCAAAAACCCACATATTTATTTAATACATCTTGAATCCATCATGTATTTTGTTATACATTTTTGATAATACTTTGGTTGAACTCAATGTGATCCACATAGCTTTCAGCTTATAGCTCCTCTGTATAGCTATTCATAGAACATTGGCCAAGATACTTCCTTGATAAAAAACATTTTTTATTTTTTTTCACGTTCTACATGTGATACTTGGCTAGCCAACAGGTTTAACTGGTGTGGTTCAAAAAGAAATAAAAACGGACTTATGTTAAGCCCACGTTATCCATGCAAGACTTTTTCCTTCCACCCATTTCCAGATGTTTGCCGTATATTTTGAGTACCGTTTCCACAGTGACTTTAAAGTGACAGCTTCAGGGATTTTCACAAATAAATGTCTCTTAAGTCACTATCTATCATTGAATTAGTTAATACAGAAGCTGGGAGTCTGTAGCGACATTGCCAGAAACAAAATACAAGATTAAGTTACAGCTATAAGCAAATAACTGGATATGTTGATGTGTTCAGAGATTGCTGCTATTGCAAACTAAAGGTGTATTGCTGCTGCTGCTTCACATCCAAAGCATTTAGCTGGTAAAACAAAAACAGGTTTTATAATGAAGGAATTAGTGTTTTTGTTTTTGTCACCGTCCTTAGCGATTACCAATACTGTTAATAAAAATGCATCCACAAGTCTTTTTTTCTGAAATATTGCTGGACAACAACAATCATTTGTTTTGCTGTCCTTGAATTCTGTGATCTGCATTAAACCAAATTTGCTGTTACCACTAACAGAACTGTCAGCAAATCAATCAGGATTGTAATGTTTCAGATTGGGACTTGTGACAAATTTTTAAGTCTTTGTTGAATTATTTCAGTAATACTTCCATCCAGCTGTTAAATTCTTCCAAGTATTGTATTGTACAGGAATTAGCAGAACGAAAGGGTTTTAAATGGATGCATGGAGAAAAACTTGATACCACATTCTGTACCGGCTGACATTTCAGGTCTTTCTGCACTGTGGCACATCCACATTAGTGTTTTCTCCTGCTGTCCCTGCCCATGGGTTCCTGCTCTGCCCATGGACTTTACATTGTGATGGCTTCACAAAAATAAACTCCACTCAACATCCTGCTGAGGAAGACTGTTTCAGGGTTGTTATTAGTTTAGTTACAAATGGATTTTCAACAAGGTTTTCGTATTTTTATCATAAAATCCAGGAAGTTCCAGTTTCTCCTCACCCCTCTGACAGCTTACCACATGCTGCCTTCGTGCAGTTCAAGAGCTATTTAAACATAAAACGCTTAAGTTTTTATTTATTTTTTTACACATCCTCTATTGAACCTTTTAAGTGGCTTTGATTTATAAGAGGTAACCCCGCAGTTCTTTGAATCTTTTTTTTTTTTTCCAGAAAATATTTAAGAGCGCAGAAAAATTGCACTTAAGCAGGCCACCCTTAGCAGGCAGTGCTCTTTGTTTCCCTAATAATCAGTTGAGGTCTTCTTCTGCCCACCAGCACTCAGTAATCTCCATCCATAATAACACAGCTGCCTCAGAAATGTGGCAGGAGGCAGGAGCCCCCAAATCTAAGCGCCTTTGGTGAGAAGGAGGCAAAGCCGCTCTTCGAAGACAGGCTCCAAGGAACATACGGCTCTTCAGCCCTCCCAGGGTTTAATGTCTTATTATTTTCCACAGACAGAACCAAAATGAACAGTTTTGTCAGCAGGGACACTGCTGTGTTGGTGTCACTTCCTCTGAACATGCAGCGAGGAGAGAAATGAGGGGAAAAATAAAAACTCACTTTTTATGCTCATTTAGCTGCTGTCTTACATTTGAGGAGAATTTTAGAGGATGATGTTGAGGGATCAGTCGTGTGTTCAGGATGAATTAAATAAGGTGGATGACTAGAATACACAAATATTGAGCCCAATATAGAATTATCCAATTATTTCCTTCAGTGCTTTGAGTGTCACGACATCTACGCTCTGCGTCTGCTATAACACTTTGACTTATTGAATTTCCATGTAACACATTGCTGGATTAAGGCAGTTTGTCCACTTTAATTTAATGATTCATGTGAGTCATAGAGCTCTAATTAGCTGCATATGATGAGCAGTTAGAAGGAGTGGTAGAGATGAAAAATCCTTTTTATTCGGTTTAGTGAGATTAATTTTTGCGCCTGAAAAGAGCGTGACATCTTTGAGAAAATCTGATTGACTGATTAAAGTGGACTTTGAGTGTATGAAATAATTATGCAAGGCGAGATGACTAATGCATAATCCAACTCTTTCACATTTAAAGGCCTACATGGGCCCACTGATAATTAAAATCCGTTTTTGCACATAAGAGAGTAGTTAACATCCTCTGCCATGTTGTTTGACTGTTTCACTCTGTGCCTGGTTACCCGGGGCCATCTAGCAGTCATGCAAGGATTGTGTGACAGCACAATTAATTGTGTTGTGTTCGGAGGCCAACTAAGCAAGCAGATGGATATGTGAGGAGTCCTAAGCAGTGGAGGAGAAGTAACTGTTTATTTGCCGTGTGAAAGAGAGGGCCTCTATAGTGATAGATGAAAACGTTTCGCTAATGTCGAGGAATCTCAAAACAATATATACTTCAGAAGGATAAATGCATTCTAATCTTCCATTTAGGTGCCTTGATGGTCTCTGTAATGGCAGCATAAACTGCCGCGGTCATATTCAATTTAAAAGACAAAGAAGGGGGGCGTCGGCCAATTTTACTGCAATTGCAGAGAGAATAGAGAAGATTTTGTGAGTGCCAACTATATTTCTTTAACCGTGAAGTCAGCAAGTGCAGATGTGCCAGCAGAGATAATATCCACAAGTAGTTCCCCACTCATCAGCAGCATGAGATTGGATTAGACTGAAGATTATCATGTAGGCTGTGAGCAGCGGGCGAGCAGATAACCGTGCCTTCAGAAATTATTAATCACAATAAACCCACACTTAAGGGTTCTGCCGCCACTGAATGCAGCAGCGACTGAGAGAAAATAACTGCACACATATATGGAACAAGATATATAATATGCAAACGCAAACACAGCAACACTGAGACTGGGTGCAGGAAATGTGTATATATATATACATTTCTTCAAACTGGCTAATATAATTGTGATGAGAGATTCCAGTTTAACTGCATACACCAGATACTGAAAACAAGGGTCACGCCATGTGGGGCAGTGAAATTAGAAAATTGGAAAAGCCTTTATTGTCATTGTATGCATGATACAACAAAATTGCAAGCTACCCTCCACAGTGGTGCTTGAAAGAGGAATAAAATACAAACCTACCAGAGGTAGCGCTAGACATTTTCGTTGTTTGTCATTTTGACTGACAGGGTCATAAAAATCCCCTCATAATCTATTTTTACACGTCACTTTAATTTTTTACTTTTCTTTTTAATAATAATAATAATATTCAGCAGACTAGCTTCTGACAGAAGATTGTAAAGAAAAGATGCCGGAGTTCAACTGAGTGATTTATGATCACTTTTATTGTGTAGAAACACCATTCCTCCATAGATGTAATGCACTGTAGGAGCGAGTGGCCCTGTTCCAAGATGGCCACCCTGTAGGCACGCCGCTCTAGTAGACGACAGCGTTCAATGAGGCGTCTATGTATATATGTCTATGGGTTAGCCAAGCTCTGGCGTGTGCGTCAGTGTAATCGGTGTACCAGGAAATTGTGCACTGACAAAAGTTCTGCGATGTTTGGAATGCAAGCTGCGATTAGAGACAAGAGCCAACTAATATGCTCACTCACCACCAAGTGGTCAGGGGTGTGAATTGCCATCTTTCAAAATGACAGATGGCCTTCAGATTTTTCCGTCACAGTTTTAAAAAAACGGTCAATGACGGAGTAGTAAACAGTCTAATAAAGTGTTTACATGGTTGTTAAGATATGTGGTTTAAGTCACCTCTCCCGATCTGGTTCAAAATTCCTTCAGATCAGGCCGATCATCTGTTCCGATTGAGGTGGTCACATGACTGGAATGTTGTTCAGATTATTAGTGGAATACTAGTATCCATGGGATTATAGCGGCTGACAAGGTTTTTGTTTTTCCTTCACAAAGGAAGGATTATGGATGTAATGTTATAATTTTCCAATTATGTCGCAGTGGCACCGTGGCATGTAAACACTAACTTGATCAAAATAGAGAGTGCTTTAAGCACACGGAGGTGTCCTCCATGTGTAATTTAGCATTAACCGTGTATTTATTCATGAGTCATACAACCATTGTGGTTTTTACAGGGGATCAGTCTATGCTGTCTCTCTCTCTCTCTCTCTCTCTCTCTCTCTCTCTCTCTCTCTCTCTTTCTTTCTCACACACACAGAAATGCTCTTTATGATTTTGTTGACAGTGCACAGTACAAAGACTATAGCTAGGCTGCACACAGAGAAGAAGGAGGTTTGCAAATAACCACAAACTGTGGTGTTGCAGAAATCCTTATAAATAACCTGCATTGAGCTGTATGTGTCAAACAAAGAGCGGTTTCGAGAAAAGTAGCTTTGTTGCTCTGAGATATACCCTTTACTCAGAGCAAATCAACCTAATTATTTTACATAAATAAATGGATGACAAGGTCCCTGTATAACAGCCTCTTAAACTACCACTGCATGCTGATTGCAGATATTCTCTATCTTAGCTGAAATAAATGCGGCCTATTTTGCGAGTGCTCTAGACAATCATAAATAACCCAGCATGTAAAAATAATAAATAATAATTCTACTTTGAATGCATGAATAGTAATGGTTTTAAAAATAATGCATGTGAAAAAGTTTTCAAACCTTTGTGTAGCCAGGGAAAGGTTTGCTGAGCCAGCCGTAGCATCCTCCACCTCCTCCTGAAAGAGGACAATAAAGATGAGTTTGTTCAATATTTCATGCTTTGCTTTTCCCCGACAACCCGATCCACAAATAATACACACGCTTATTCAACAAGCCCAGGGTGTGTTATTATCAAGCCCTTCAAAGCCGTCACCCTGTGGAGAGGCACCGCTGTGCCGCAATAAATTCGGAATTCAATTAACCAAAGCACATCTTGACCTTTGCTGTTGTAACAGAGCATAAGGAGGTAGTTCTCATCATGAGTTATATAACTGTGTTCAGGTGCCGTAAAAGTGTACATGCAAGTGACAGTTCTGTTTTTCAACTTTATCAGCGGTCCCCTGATCTCGTCTTCCTCCTCTTCCTCTCATTAGGTTATTCCACTTCACTTCTCGCGAGCCACCCATCTGTCACTATTGATCAAACTTCTGTATCTTCTGTAGCAGGGGTTTGTTCACTTTCTGTCTCCGGGGAGATGTATTGACATTCAAAGCTGCACACTGTCATATAAAAAATTTATACGGTGATTGTTCCGTGTCCTTAAAGCAAATGTGCTACACAGCAGCACATAGTCATAAAACATCAATGTCACAGATGTAGCTGTGATCATTTTTTTTATAAAGTGAATATTTTCCTGCCTTTATATCAGGAAGAATCACAGAATTTAGCAAATATACTGATGAATTGATTGATGGGTGATACATGATGCTCTTTGAAATCAACTTCACACAGTATCTGGAGGTGACTAAAGTTACTGGTCCTCTTGAATTATTTACATCAATCCATTTTTCCCTTATTAATAAATTCATGAATCATTTTTGCAGCCAAAATCTAGCAGGATAAAGCATGATTCTGCAATAGCCAAATATTCTGCGTGAGAGTGGATCAATGCTTAATGTTTCTCCACAGTGACTTGCACGAAGGTTTACAAAATAAATATGAATAAATCACTTAACATTTTAAAGGCAATCATAAAAATAAAAGTCAGATATAAGACATAAGGTTGCACTAGATGTTTTTAATAAGTGGCTCGTTTTAGCATCTATGGATAATAACCACACAGGCATAATATCAGGTTCATGAGTTGATATTCAGAGGTTTTGTTTATTTACACTGACTATCAGGTGTACATGTTGAACTAGTGAGACAATAGTTTTTCAACAAGGAGTTAGCTTGCATCCTGACTCAAAACGCCGGCATATTGACGTTAGACTTAATACCATATCGGTGAGGGTTGACATAGCCAAATACTTGAATTTTTGTAAAACTGTAAACTAGTGTTAGCATGCAGATATCCAGAGTGACCCACAATAGAGAGCGACATTACAATACAACTGACAAAAATAAAACTCCTAAAACTTGCTCTTAGCTGCATAGAAGCTGCAAAGTTAAAACTGACATTAGTTATAATCTATGTGTTTAATTTGAAATTGCATATAAACTCAACACTAAATCGAAGCACAAATTAAAAATTCCAGCTATTGCATAGGTTAGCTGTTAGCTGCTATCATGTGACACAACATGTATCAAAACACAAACTGTATTCCATTAACATTTAGTTAATTAAATTAATGAAATGTCCAAATAGCATTGGTGAAATTGACACACTCTGATATCTGCAACTTGGAACTGCATAAAAACTGGTTCTAAATTATGTTAGTCACAACCTGCACTTTAATTAAAAGACAAATGTTGCCTAGTCTGAATCAGAGCAGAAATTAAAAGCAATTTTTTCCACGTACATTATCTGTTACTAAATATTTATGCTATCTTCTTTGAGATAGCCACATCCACAAGTGGCCTGATGTAGACAGGCTAACACACAAGTCTTTTAAATATATACAGTCAATGGTTATTGCAGAAAGTCAAAGTCGTGTTTAGAGAAGACATTTGGTCACACAATGAGGGGGATTATTTTTGTCCTTAGATGAGAGCAAGTGGTCATCAGGTTTAAGTGTGGCTGTGATGTTAAAAGCTGTAAGATGTCTCCATCTAGTGACTAAACAGGTGTAAACCTTAATTTACTTTTTCTTTCTTACATACTGCACCTTGAGATTAGCGCTCACTCGGGTGAGCAGAGGGGAAGGCAACACACGAAGTAAAGGTCAGATCTTGCCATGACCGTGTCTTATTGTTTCAGGGTTTTTACAGTATTTGGACTTGGTAAGGTTGAGACACAAAAGGGCCAGGAAAATCTCTAAAACCCTGCTGTGCACCACCTGCCCATCACCAGTATCGGGCGAATATAATAGTAGTAATCAAGCAGCTGAAGAGCAAAGTATTCCACCCAGGAAACCAAAGACTAACCTAATATGAGAGTGAATTCTGGACAGAAATGGGGCTCATACGGAGTATAATGTGCCAATAAGCAACCGAGATTAATAAAACACAACAGAGATTATATAACATGCTAATTAGAGAGCATTAGAGTTGCTAGATTTTTAGATTTTGTTACCTCAGGATGGGACCAAATAAGATATTTTTGCCTGTTTCTGACATTTCCATAAAGGTCAAGCTCTTTCTTAAAAAACTATGCCCTATACAAATATATTCTAGGCCTAAAAGCTTCCAGTTCATCCTCATTCCCTGTGAGGACGACAACCAAGAGTCACAGTCAAAATGTAGTTACTAAATAACAAAAGTCAAGTGATTTAAAATGTCAGTATTAATTGTCAGAAGACAATGTGAACACCTCATTTGGATGCATTTGTGCAATGTCACCCCCATGGAAGAGCCCCACATCTGCACCGCCTGAGGGACACAGTGGGTCCAGACAAGTGCAGCAGCAGGTCACTCCTAATTGCACTGCAAAGGCTGTTTCACTCTTTATTTCCCATTCCAAGCTATCGAATCTTTCTCACCCCCTCATTATACCCCTCTGAGCGATGAGCGGCAAAGGTAGATAGATGTACATGTGTCCTTGATGGATTGAATTTTAAGCAGGTGATTGAATTAAACATTGGGGATATTTCCTGTCAGGGTTTCTGCTGGTTAAAAGTGGTGCAACGAGGGCTTGAGGGTTGAATTTATTACTTCACATGGGAATGATATGAACTTAAAAGGTCAGGTTAATGTCCTTTTTTTCACTGTTTGTTTCTTTAGCCTGAGAGTGAGCAGGAATATTAATTGGTTATGCTTACAGAATAGTGCTTACTATTGCACAACATAATTATTCATAATTATATTTACTGCCGTGAGCAGCTGTTGGTTTGTTTTTTTTTTAAACGTCGATAATGTCTGCTTTTAGTTTTAATTATGAGATGAATGAGAATTCAACACTGCAGGGCATGATGGAGGACTAGTGGGATTTTGAAACTCACGGTTTGAAAGATGAACGTGTCTCAGTGAAACAAACAAGTTTGCAGACATAATTACAATTTTAATGGGATAAATAAAAACTAATTTCAATAAGTTCTTTATTACTGTAACCACTCCTCTTGAGGGGGTATTTTGGTTCCTTTGGAGTTTGGCACCACTTACCCATAGTCAGTCTATTACCTGCAGTAGATCATGTTCACCACTGTCCCATTTTGGAGAAGCAGCCAAGAGTACCAGCACTAAAACAAAGTAATGAACTGCTGTGGATAGAGTCAGCAGACAAATGCACAACAATGACTGTGTAAAAAGATCAGTATCATTAAGGGAACGCTATACTTAGATTACAATCATTGCCGTACTTTTAAACTTTAAAACTAGTTGTTTTTACACTTTTTGTAGCCTTTTTTGTTCCTATCAACATGCAGGTTCAACATGCAGAAAACCTTGACATAAAAATATCCCCAACAAAGATATTTTCAGCTCTCACAGCCTCTTGTGAACTCTGGGGTGAGTTCACCAGAAACCTTCCTCTAAACCTATGCATTTTAACTCATGGTCTTCATCAAAGTACCCATGGGGACTGGCCGCAAACTGAAACACTTCAGTCTAATAAAGAGGTTCAAAATACTACAAGTGTTGCTGGAGTTTTGACCACTATGTATTTCTTTAACTCCTCCATGCAACTTGGAAGTAGGTAGAGTTGTGCCAGAAATACGATTCCGCTTCTACACCGAGTCTTCCCATCATTAAAACATAATCTAACAAATTAATGCTTAAGCCCAGTGGGTGGCTGGTAGATAATGCCAGGCATGGAGGAACAATCTGGATGGAGGATTAAAAAATAATTTATGATCATGCTCACTGCTAACAACAAAATAATAATAAATGAGAGTCACTGATGAACTATTTGAGAATCTTTAAAGTTCTTATATATACATATCCTCTGAGAATTTCTCGTATAGTATGCTGCTGCAGTAGCAAGGAACTTTTATGATGCATTTGAGTACTCATTTTAAGCTTCTGCTTTTGTGTTTTTATCTGAATAAGAGCACAATTTCAAAACTAGTCAGAAGTCAAAAGAGGTAGTAAAAGTAAACATAAATGTGACATAAAGTGAGCATAAAGTGAGGTAGTAGTAATACTGTGAATAAAAGAAGAAGCAGAAAAATAGAGAATATAAAACAACAAAACAACACAAAAGTTATGGTCCTGATTTCCATTTATAGCACAAAATCCAAGTTATTGCAGAGAGATGTTTATTTTATAACAGCTTATTATGAGGTCTGTTGCCCTGTATCGTTCCCCTGATGGCAAGTGACTGAACAGGCTGTGGCCTGGGTGGGTCAGGTCTTCACTGATGCTGCTACCTACACACTGTCCTGATCTGGAAGGACAGTTCCCACTAACCTCTGTGCTGTTTTTACCACAAACGTTTCCTGTTTTCTGTCTGTTGTACCACACCGTGGCACAGTGACACCAGAAGCTTTCTGTGGTGCCTCAGTGGAAGTTCACCAGAAGCTGCGGGGAGAATAGCTTGCTTGTCAGGTGTGCCGTGGGAAATTATCCAATTTCACCTAATTGATCTAAAAAACATTTTTTGAAAACGAATGAATTATCTGCAAATAATATGCCATTGTCAAGTGTCTGTGCATATATATAAGACTTTTTTCTTTGTGTTTATTTGATTCCTATTCATGACACTTTGACAAGAATGACTTTATATTTTTAATATAGGCTACAGAGTTTCACTTTTTTTAACATTTTCGGTTGGTGGTGTGCCTTGTGATTTTTTCAATGAAAAAAATGTACACTGGTACACTGGGAAGAACACTGGTGTAACAAATTCTAACATTTTGTCTGTGGATAAAAAGTCTATTATTGATATGTAAAGAAAATAAATAGTGGTAAAGTAGTAAAGAAGCAAAGTAGTAAAGTAGTAAAGAAGATAATCACTGTTTATTTGGAAATGTAATAATATCTTAATCCATGTATTATAATGTTGTGATGTAACGTTTACGTGTCCTCAGAAATCTTAGTGTCTGGTTTTCAGTTTGATGGCAATATGTACGACAGCACTTGAAGGCAACATTTCTCACAGTACAGGCTATCATGGCGCAGAGACTGAGGCCAGACACATCAGCGGCATCAAACTTTAATTTGGGCTCAGTTTGTACGACGTTGACGGTCTATACTCTCTAAACGCATCGGTATACCGTGAGGACACGTATTGGTGAGTTCTCTGAATGTGAGCTGACCTGTTTTTGAAGGTTGTTGTCTGCTGTGACCGCAGGACGGTTAAACGTTAGCTGCAAAAATAACGTTAAAAAGCTTCGTATAAATGTGACTTTTATGCTCTCAGGCGGGGTTTTAACACGTTAAAACATGCCCAACGCTTCCAAATACTGTTTTAAATCTTGACTGTGTGTTGTTATAAGCACCTCGACGAGCAAACACGCATAGCGTTCATTAGCTGTGCTGAAGTTGCTAACAGTTTTCAACTGAGTGTTGATGTGTCATTAGCATAATAAGTACATACTAATAACATTAGCATAGACTATATATTAGTGTGTTTGGGTCTAATGTCGTGTCTGAGGTGCGATCTAACACTAGCTGCTACATTTAGATGTGATTAGCATGGCCGAACAAGGCTTTGGAGAGGGAAGAGTGACTTGAGGATTGTGTGGCTGCATGACCTGAGACATCCAAATATTTATAATACCTTCCAACTGTAAGTCTTGTTGCAGGAGAAGAAATTAGAGGAATGCAGGGACAGATGAAAGAAGACTTCTGGGTGTTTGAAATCGTCCCTGGTAATAATGGCTGAGTCATAAAATGGAAAGAAACCTTCTGGGTGGCACTGAAATGCTTTCTGTCCCACACAGGCTCGTTATTCATTGGACAACATCTGGATTTAATTCACAGAAAGTCCCAGGGTACTGTAGCGGAAGATGTTGGGAAGAGATCATGAATTTAAGTAATAGTAATAATATAACAGAATGAAAATACACTAATCCAGCTAAAAGTGCACCAAAATGCACTAAAATAGGGTCACTAATATTCCACCGATAATGAAGACAAAATGCTTCATGTAACGTACATCTTTGACCCATGTGGGATAAACATCAGTTGAGGGAATGAGTTCCCAGGAGGGTCAGAAACGCTGAGGTAGCTACGCAACGAGTTATAAAACAAGTGTTTGAAAAGAAGAACAAAGCCAGATTTGATGTCATTACCAAGATTGAAAACAGGGTGTGCAACGGTCATCTTCTCCTTTTGAGTTAATCCAGTGTTGTAAATCAAGTTGCGAAAAAATGTCACATTCTTCAAGCAAATTTGCACTTTGACATTAAAGTTCTATGCGTGGCATGTAAACACGTATAGCTTAGCTTGTAATCTCTGATCAGCCTCATTTCAGTGAAGTTGACGAAATATTCTGTATTTAAATGTAGCCACCGCATCATATTTAATAGGTATAAAGTATAGCAGAAATAACTATGCCTGTGAAATGATTACATACAAAGTTGGTCAAAATCTTTCATTCATTCATTTACATTTTAAAATGATCAGGCTTCTAAATCTGGATATCAAAGCAAACTTATTAATAGTGTAAATAGAGGGTTGTTGCACTTGTTGAATAGTCTCTAAAGCTAAAAGCACACTTTTGCATTGACTAACCTAGAACTTGAGCGCTCTCATGCAGTCTCTTATCTGAGTGCTGTTGCTACTGGTAGCCTTGTGCTGGCCTCGCTCTGTAGAGAAGCAGGTTAGAGTGATGTGGTTGCCTTTTTATGGCCAGGACAAGCTCAGCTGTGGAGGATCAGGGGTTTATCTCGCTCCACTCTGATGGCTGCCTGGAGCGACAGCAGAGAGAGCAGCTGTCTTTGTGTGGTTGTTAGCCTGCCAGGTGCTGGTCAGCACCAAAGTAGGAACTGGGGCATGACGTTGACGGGTGGATGACTTTATTATTGTAAAAAAAGCATTCCTTATATGCCTCTTTTCAAATTCTTTGTCATGTATAAAGTCATTTGCTAGTCAAAGTAGCATAACTGTAACACATGCAAACTAAAATATTAAATACATAGTTATAAAGGTTAGGACCAAGTCTTGTGCAATTTAAATTATAGATTTTTTATTTTTTATTTGACCTATTAAAAGGTGTATTGTTGTTAATGTGGACTGTGCTAAAGGAATTTGTTTATTTGTTGTTTTTTCAGTCTGTCAGTCAGAATTATTTGAATTTGAGCAAATATTTAGTCAGTAATATCTAGTGATGCCCTTTCTCTTCAGTGCTCTTCTTCTTTTTTATGGTGTTCCCATAGACTGTATATATTCAAAGCCAAAACTATGCACTGTCTTGCTCTGGTGAAATCTTTTGCAATTAGAGTCTGTGCAGTATTGGCTGATGTGGTTTAAATGTGGTAACACAGTTTACCCCTTGAACTTCACATTGCAAAGATTCAACAGTCATGATTACGACAGTCTTGGATTGTCCTTCGCTGTTGTGAATGCTGCTGCTGATGATACAGTACATGTATCTGTCTTATGTAGCTGTCTAGTTATATATCTTCTACTTCGTTTCCTTAGTGCCTTAACTTATCAATTAAGTTGGCTTAAGGTCCCTAAGATTTCTCAGCTCATCTAAATGGTTTTAAATGAGATGAACAGTCTCATTTAAAACAGTCTCAGCAGAAAAATGGTTTAGGTAGTTGACTATCTTTATACAGTTAAGTGGTGTTCCCCAAAGCTTCATCCTTGGCCCTTTGCTGTTCGGTTTATCAATGCGGTGTGGATATCTAGATCTAAGTCCCACAAAAATAAAAATAGCTGTTTGTTTCTCGTCTTTTTGAAGTGCTGGATGTCTTAACTTTACTTAGCTGATGCTTAAGCATTCAGTGTTATCTTAACAGGTGTTAAAATATTTTAATATTTACTCTTTGAACCCCACTGACATATAAATATGTAAATAACCTACTTTCAGTGAGGTAGTTGCATGCACAGAGGTTCTGTTCTTCTGTTGATACTGACATGACAGAAACGCAAATGGTATTGAAGCCAGTATGTAAATTGTGGTAACTGCAAGTCTGCACCAGCAAGGGGCAACACTGACACTGAAACCTAGAGACTGAGAACACACTGTGCCTGAACCTACCTATAAACCGAGTCTGTTTTTTATGCACTCTGCTCACATCCACGAAGCAGCTACCAGAGAAACATCTCCTCACAGGAGAGTCCGACTCCTGCCACAAAGCTACAGAGTTATATGAAGCTGTTGTTTTGTTTCTTACCTTTGATTCATTTTTCAGGGTATGGAGAGGTTGCAAGATTACTCCACTACTGTACTTCAGACTAAAATGTCTCAGCAACTGTTTGAGGGATTGCCGCAAAACAGCAACATACAGTCTCCTTACTTTTGTCTAGATGTCTTGAGAAAGAAAATGCCATTGAGTTTTAGTTGTACGTCTAAATTGTCAGTGTTTTCCAAATGATAAATCAAAGTGCAAATCCTGTAACTTTTCACATTGGTGTTTTTTAGCAAAATGTCTCAACTATTTTTGCAGATTCTTCAAGATTTTCTTTAGTGCAGTTATCAACCCTGATGTAGTTCTTTCAGTAGTTTGGTTTATAATCAAATATCTGCAAAATAAACACAATCAAATCAGTTTCAGATATACTTGTATTTAATTTGCAGATGTTAGGATTCCACAGGTTAATCTGAAATTGTGAACATCATTTGTTCAACACGTGCTGATGTTATCACCACTCTTTACTAGATTTTTACTCTGATTCAGTGCTACTTACACATTGGAAACATGGCCCCCAGATACAAGAACAGACCAATTCATCAACCATTTTAAGGAAGAGAAAATGACAAACACTGGCCATCCTCCAGAGCTTTGATCTCTTAGTTGTCTGACTAACAGCATCGCACCTCTCTGAGTGTTTTTGTCCTGAATATTACTGCAGGTCATGAGTTCAGGTGCTGGGGCAGACAGACCAGTAGTGTATGGTATATGAGGAAAGGGAGCATTGGGGTCCCTTTTGCGTATATAACTAGGTGGGTGGGATCATATCCTGGCTGATACACTGCTCTCTCTGTTCTCGTCATTTGTTTCAACACCTCCACTGTTTCCCCCTCTCCCTTCCTTGGTGAGTATAAATTTCTTCCAGCTATTCTTAGAGCTGGTTGGTAAACACTGTGGTTGTACGTTGCTCAATGGTGCTGGCTGTTGGAATAGAAAGCTGCCCTTAAGAGATTTGTGTTTATGAGAATGCCTTGTTAACCATCTAAAACACGTTTGACCCACTGAAAGGAAATGTCATGAGTTCTATGTAAGGGAATCCCATCATCCCCTCTAACTTAAAGAGAATCACTTACACTGAAATTAGGAAGACAGATATTTTCTTTGCAGGTCTGAGTTTTGAGGCCCCGTCTGCCCTTCAGAGAGCAGTTTGATCCCTCTCAGAGCTACTTGGACCGCTGCATTGTTGAACCCTGGTGTGGAATGTTTGCTAAACCCTTTGGCCAGAGCACCAGAGGCTTTATTACAACCTTTAAACAAATCTATGTAAGGGGATACTTGCGTATTTTAAGACAGAATGATCGTCCCCAAATATTGACAAGTAGATCACATTGACGTTTAATCACCGATGTCTGTTCTTGTTCTCCCGGTGATTAGACAGAGAGTGGAATAACTGAAATTGAATCCCAATACAACCCTTAAAATAAACTTTACTTCTCAGAAAGCAGCAGTTAGAAAAACATATTACGTGACTGTCACAAGTAAAAAAATCCATTGCTCGACTGTACATGTAACTTGAGTACAATCACTCATTTCAGCGTTTATGATCAGGGCTGCAACTGACAAATGTTTTCCTTGTCAATCAACATTCAGATGATTTTCTTGATTAATTGTTTAGTATGAAAAGTGTCAGAAAATAGTGGACTGAACAACATAGTCATTCAGTTCAATCTTTATGCAGATTATTTTCTCAATAATTGATTTCTTTGGTTTAAAGTCCAAAAGCCCAGAACCAAATATAAAGCAATTTCTAGTCACTATGTTGTGAATAAATTCACTCAAGTAATTTAGTCCATCCAAGCTATCAGCTCTCTGATGCTGTACTGCAGGCCCATTCATTTTGTACTTATTTAGCAAGGAAAAAAATAAACATTTAACTCAGTGACAAATAGTTGTGTAGAGATCTCTTTCCACCTGATGGTGACTGCATAGGAAAAGTCGGAACCAATTTCATGGCAATCAAACCAAGAGTTGTTAAGGTCACATTGGTTTAACCCACATTATCATGCCTTAACTAATTATTTCATGTTAATATTATTATTTCTGAAACTTGAGCACACCTTGTTTGTCTTTGTGTCCTAAGCTTTGCCAAGCAGACTTCTGGATAGCAGAAGCACAGGAAGCTGTATTTTGGTCTGCTGCATGCTGAAGGTGCTGAGGAGGCCCAGGCTCAACTGGTTCTTCTCTCAGAGACCACTTACTCACACTGACTAACCACAGAGACATACCATCGGAGGGGTTGTACGCTCCCCTCAGCGTCAGCCCATTGCATGTTAGGTGTTCTCCCTAAAATCCCCCACCCCTGTCTGGAAATGGACACTGCTGGTGTATTTATAGCCCCGCAGCACAAGCAAGCTTTCTTTCTTAAACACCAGTAAGGAGCTGGTCATATTCACCAGCGCTGCTCTGAGCTTCGTATATATATTCTAGACAGTTACACGCTGTGGCTTTACATGTGAACCGTGCCTGAAGAGGCTCGTCAGGTAAGAGAAAGAACAAGATGTGGGCCTTTTTTACAGGCTAAAATGTGACTCTGTGATGTTCTAGTGCTTAAACAGTTCACAGAGTCATTTCTAAAGTAAGCCCTGCTTGCTAGTGAATTTAGTTTGGTCGGTTTCCTGTAGACTTTTCATCCGTGGCTGAGGTTCTGGAAATGTAATCCAAACTTTTCTTTTGTCTTTGATAGGACCATTTTTACTGTGAACCTAGACCGTCGTTACGGCTGTTAGTACACATATCCTTATAGACAAATGTGCCTGTCAAATCAGTTGACTGGACATCTTCATCTGTTTTGATAATCAGTAATTTAAGTGAATTTTCATGCATAATGTCAAAATCCATGTTTGAGATTTTTCTTCTTGTGTCTTGAGTGTTGTTTTGATTCATTTTGCCTTACATGGAAAAACCAAGTAACTTCGGCTTTTTGACTGTACATCAGTCAAACAACATAGTTCAGGAAACAGTTTCCTTTTACATTTAATGAGCCAAATAGTTAGTAGAATAATAGTTTGTTGCAGCCCTGTTTGTCCTAAGCCTGTTTGTTGGTACATTAGATTTGAATTTAATGTATATTTCTGGTGGTTATGTTTTTCAGATGAAAACGGCATTCTGAGTGCAACCACCCGAAACTGATACACAGTGAGAGAGGAGAGATGGAAAAGCCAGTCTTGCAGACACAAACGTCCACCCTGCCGTTTTTTGACACGGCCCATGCCTTCAACCTGCTGCGGGGAATCCATGAACTCCGTGCAGAACGAAAGTTTTTCGACGTGACTTTGTGTGCTGAGGGCCGTGAGTTCCACTGCCACCGCACGGTGTTGGCCGCCGCCAGCACCTACTTCCGGGCAATGTTTGCAGGGACGCTTAGAGAGAGTGCTATGGACCGAGTAGTTCTACACGAGGTTTCAGCTGAGCTTTTGGGTCTGTTGGTGGACTTCTGCTATACAGGACGGGTCACCGTCACTCAGGATAACGTGGACCTCCTGCTGAAGACGGCTGATCTGTTTCAGTTCCCATCAGTCAAAGAGGCCTGCTGTGCTTTTCTGGAGCAGCGGTTGGATGTTTCAAACTGCTTAGAGATCCAAGACTTTGCAGAAGCCTACGCTTGCAGAGATCTGGCAAACAGTGCGCGCCGATTTGTCCTCAAAAACATAATGGAGCTGGCTAAAGGGATGGACTTTGAACGGTTGCCATGGAAGCGCCTTCTTGAGTTTGTGTCTGATGATGAGCTTTGTGTGGACAAAGAGGAGGCAGTTTACCAGATTGCAGTGCGCTGGGTGAAGGCTGATCTCCAGCGACGCTTGCACTACTGGCCCGAGCTCCTCCAGCAGGTCCGACTCCCCTTCGTCAGGAGGTTCTTTCTGTTGGCCCACGTGGAGAGCGACCCGCTCGTCTACCTGTCACCCACCTGCCTCCGGATGGTGAACGAGGCCCGTAGCTTTCAGTCCTGTGAGTATGACCGCCATGACAGGCCCTGTCACCGCATGCGGCCACGGCCATCCACCGGATTGGCAGAAATCCTGGTGGTGGTTGGAGGCTGCGACCAGGACTGTGATGAGCTGGTCACAGTGGACTGTTACAACCCTCAGACTGGACAGTGGCGCTACCTGGCTGAATTCCCTGACCACCTTGGAGGGGGTTACAGCATAGCTGCCCTCGGAAACGATATGTATGTCACAGGTAAGTAGTTTGAAGACATTCAACGAAGAGTTTAAAAAATATTTCAAATGATTTCTTATTAAAAAAAATCAAATCTCATTAGTGCTTTAAGAAATGATTTGACTGGTTCTGTTAAAAAGAATGTATGCAATGACTATTTGAGTCAAAGGAAAATTGACTCATCATTATTGATGATAAAATGGTGTAAATTGTGTGAGAAAGAAGTCTCTTGTCACAGTTAGAGTTCAACTTTATCACAGACTGCAGACACAGTTACATTTGCTGTACTTCAGCTTCACTGTAGTAAAATTTCCCACCAGTAGATTTCCATTCCTGCTTCTTCATCTTATGAAACGGACGCCAGGCAGAGCTTATAAATAAACTGCAGGCTCTTTGGCTACTGTGTGAACAACGCTAAGAGAGGCAGGACGTTATGTACTGCCAGGCCAACAGGGGTGTTATCATTATCATTATCATCATCCTCATCGTCATCCTCGTCATCACTACCAGTGGACTGGCCTTGTCTGTAAAGAGTGTTACCCTTGAGAAACCATCTTAAACCTTTGCTTTTAGCTTGTGACTCCTGCAAGACGCTGATGGTGACCCATAATTTTAGTAGCGCCAGCTCACTGACCGAAATAACTGACGCCTATGATTACATAATGTTGCCAGGCACATTGAGTTTTTGTAACCTTACACTTTTAAGTCATCTTTTAATTATTTAATTATTATTTTACTTAAAGTTTGAATGAAAAATACAGCAAGTGTTTCAATTGCAACAACAGGAATTCATTGAAGGGTTTTCTTAGTTTTAGTTGGGATTTTTTTGTATTGTTGTCTTGCGCTGCACTGCTGCCAGATAAGTCACACTCTTCCAAAGACGCATCATGTAAACTGCTTGATTATGTCATTACAATGTTATGAATAGTAGACTTATCAGTTCGTGGGCAACGTCTAATTCACTGCACACGGATCACTCTGGGGAGCAATTACAAGCTGACTGAGACCACCCTCTGTGACTGGTCTCAGCTCAGTGTATTTGTTCTGGGACAGAGTGTGATTGCTGTGTTCACACCAGGCCAAAGAAACCAACCTGCTGGGTAAACGTTGCTTAGTTTTGAGCAACAGCCTCGATCTGATGAGTGGATTTCATTATTAAGCTGGAAGGTTGAGTTGAAACTATACAGGCTACTTTTTTTCTTTATAGTATTCACCAGGATGCTGAGCACCTACCTACACACAAACCCTTGATGCACGTGAACCTTCATGTCTTTGACCTTTAGGTGGCTCTGATGGCTCTCGTCTGTATGACGGCGTGTGGCGCTACAAGTCCAGCGTGAACGAGTGGACAGAGGTGTCGCCCATGCTGAAGGCCCGCGAGTATCACAGCTCCTGCGTTCTGAAAGGCCAGCTCTATGTGGTGGCGTCGGACAGCACCGAGCGCTACGATCACGCTCTGGATTGCTGGGAGGCGTTGCCAGGTATGCTGCATCCCATGGACAACTGCTCCACCACCGCGTGCAGCGGTCGCCTCTATGCTATAGGCTGTCTGACTGGGGAGGACACCATGGCTGTCCAGTGCTACGACTCAGACACCAACCGATGGACCATGGTCAACTGTGGACAGCTGCCTCCGTGGTCCTTCACACCGAAAACAGTGACCCTTAATGGACTCATCTACTTTGTCAGGTGAGGAGAAATCTGAATTCATTCATTTATAGGAACTAAACCTCTACTGTCTTTGTTTACCATTATGTAGCTCCTTTCGTCTTTAAAACGGTTGTGTAAATACCAGTCTTAAAATGCTTTAACTAACACCTAGTTACTAAAAGTTTGCATAAATATGATCACATATTACATAAATATGATCACTAATGCGGACCAGGCTCACAAAATACAGCACATTGACTTGTTACTAATGTTTTACCATATGACCCCTTATCTTTTAAGAAAGATTAATCCAAATGTAATTATCAGAACTTATTCATTTCTTCTTTTTCTTCATGCCACAATTTCTCTGATTTATCTTGCGACCTTTTGGAAGGGCCAGTTTGGGAATCACTTACTTAAACTATAGTTATAGCTGTGTAATCTCCACCGTGACCAGATACAGCAGTAAAATGCTGTTTACACACCGATGCATCAGAATAATCCTGCAATACATTATACTATATTTTTGACAAAGGCAGAAGTACTTTTCCTTGTAATACTTTAAGCTTTACATTTGCTTAAGCCTGTTTTTAAATGCTTTTGGTTCTTTTGCCTTATTATTTATAGGTAGGTTATTAAGGACAAAATTACTTCACACTACATAGATTTATCACTCTGAATATTGTTTATATTTGTTATAGATGTCATTACATGTAAAATACCTGAATATTTTGGATGTGTTTGAGGATTTAACATTTCATCCCAAATGCAAAAGTGACTTATTTTATTATCAACATTTGAAGCTGGTGGTGTTTTGGCAGTGACTGTGAATTCTGTCTCTTTCTATTTGTAGAGATGACTCAGCCGAGGTCGATGTTTATAATCCTCAAAAGAACGAGTGGGACAAAATTAGCCCGATGACCCAGGTTTGTATTTCACATCAGGTACTTCTGTGCTAGCCAGCATGCTTTATTAGCCATCATTTGTACTCTCTAATAGCTCTGATGCAAACTGTATTTGTCATCCTCATATGAAAACTAAATGTGGAGTCTGTATGGCAAGGACAATGGTTGGTTCGGGGTTTCTGGAGCTGTCATAACATGAGTCACTGGTTTAAACAAGATGAAACTCTCAGTGATTGATAATATAGGCTAGCAAAATGAATCACTGTAACAGTATGTTCTTGATTATACAAATCTGAATCTCATTACCACTTACTTACCTTAGCATAAAAACGCAAGTGCAAACTATTTTTTTTTCTTAGGTTCATAAGTGAATATGTACCATTTTACATGAGCTAAACGTATATTCAAATCTAATTCTTTCTCCAGGTTCATGTTGGCGGCAGTGTTGCAGCCCTGGGTGGTAAATTGTACGTGTCTGGCGGCTATGACAACACATTTGAGCTGTCAGACGTGGTGGAAGCCTACGACCCGACCATCCGCACCTGGACTCTGGCTGGACGCCTACCTCAGCCGACCTTCTGGCATGGCAGCGTCAGCATATTCCGTCAGTTCATGCCCCTAGTGTCTAGTGTGTACGAAACCGCCGACACACCCGAGCTGCACAGCATTCACCTGCACCGGCACCAGCGCCACCAGGCGCTGCATAATCTCAACAACAATCTCAACCAGAACCAGGATGTGAACCCTGCACACTGAGGCTTGACCTTAAAGTCCCTGTCACATGTATCCAGTCTGTTCTCCCTCGTCGTGCCGTCAGTAGTTTACTGTGAATTTACCTCATCACAATGCTGAAGCTGTAAGGAAGGAGAGGAGACTGAGCTCAGTGTAATCAGCTTGACTGTCATGCAGTGATGATCAGTTACAGCTGTTGACAGGTTGAACTACAAAAAGGCCCGGGGCCAGATGCATAAAAATAACTTAAAATGTGTGTATGCACAAAGATAGACATAAACATATGTGTTATTTTCATGAGATTTGAAAAGCTGCATGCACAGCTGCCTGATTAGTTTTGGAAGTGGGCACAAAAGCCTAATTTCCACAAGTCACAGATGGACAGACAGTAGAAACCCCTTAAATGTATTATCCTCTATATACTAGGGACTACTTTCTGCCACACCAAGCCTCAACAAAATAAAGAACAGGAAGAAGCACAGTTATACCCACTGTCTTGAAGTTCTTTGACAGTAGTAAACAGCTGTGATGGTTTGTAGATCTTTTTTTTTTTTAAATTTGTAAGTTCATAAATGTACCTTAGATAGGAATATTAACCATGAGGTTCATATTCCTCTTTTAACTGGCATTTACATGTTTTTAGTTTTTTGTGCACACACACTGTTTATACATCTGGTCCCTGGTGTTTATTAGCCCCATTGTGGACTAAACCATTGACTACATGGGGGACAGTCCCAGCAGGGCTCTGAGAAAAGCTACAGGAAGCAGTTGGTAGTTACCAGGAAGTTACCAGGAACGCTAATAATCCATAACTACAGTTCAGCTTTCTATGGTCCACCTTTTGTCACTTGTCCAAGTTAGTTTGATTCTGGTTTGTCAGACTAATGATCATTACTCATTACTGCCCCCTGCAGCCAGAAAATGCAGAAAAGAAACTTAGGTTGGGAACCTTTGCATGTATTCAGAAAAACTGGAAACCTGACTCTAGATTGTTTCAAGTTAACAATATGTATGCTCTTGGTAGCATATTAGAAGATATGCTTTTTGTGCTGGGACACCCCTGAGATTTGTCAAGAGTGGTTTTGAATGTGGGTAGCACCAGCAGTCGCTGTCTTAGCAGTACCAAACTCCTGCGAAGCTCAAGTGCGTGAACGACAATCAGCCGCCACTCCTTCATTTTACATATATTTTTATTCCTGATATAATTTAATATAGTTTTTAGGTGGGTTATATAAATATTTGCACCTGCATTTATTGAATGACTCTCTTTTGGAGCCAGCTTCAAGTAGTCATTGGAGGAACTGCAGTTTGAATTCATTTGTCAGCCCCTGAGGTTGTCATTTGGCTGCAGGGCAGTTCTCATTATACACTACATCCATGTCAAAGCAGCAGCTTTGGTAAAAGTTTTTCCTTCCAGCGTTCCCAAGGGGCAGCAGTGAGCCCATTACACACTTGTACATTGGCACAAAGCTGAATTGTTTTTAAACACTATATTTTGGTGATAATAGGTAAGCTTTTCTAAGGGAACCATCTGGGACTGTCGTCTGCACAAAGATGAGAGAGTCAACAGGTGTTTCTTTATATGGATATCTGTGTGTTTCTTTTAAAAATCAAACTCACTGAATTCAAATTTAAAGTCTCCAAAGGGAACTCCACCACAGCGAAGTCCGTTTACAAGTTTTGAAGAGTCTTAATGTGTATGGGAAAGAGGTTGTTAAGGCTCTAAACCCGATGAAATGGCAGCAGCTCACGGATACCATAGCATAACCACCAGCATAACAAACCTTAATCTCTGACCTGAACTGTTGCGCTGTGGGTATCATAATTTTAAACAATTTTAACCCAAGTTCAAACTATTTTGGTGGAGTTTGATAATTTGTTGGACATAAGCAGCAATGGTCCGTTTACATTCCAAGAAGTTACGGCAATCACAGCTGATATCCAGCACAGACACACACCTGTACGGCTCGAGAAGACGGGTTGATTCTTAACAGGCGAAGTTGGTGCGCTGAGTAGTTTCCTGTCAGTATAGTAGAACTTACTGTGATGTCAACTCACTTCTCATCACACTTCTGACCCTTAAACTGAGCTTTTATAACCACCAGTCGAATGTGCATGAAGAGTTTTTCCTTTAAAAATATATAAATCTATATTTATGAATGTTTTACTGTTTATTTATGGATATATTTGTGCAGTGGTTGCTTATGAAGTCCCTGCCTGTCCGCTGCAAGGTGATCAGTGGCGCTTGGTCAATGCTGGTGAGGAGGCAGCAGTCACAACTGGAAGTGCAAAAGAATCTCAGTGTGCTCTCGTGTAAAGTTACTCTTGCTTTAATGGAAATGGTATTTTTGAGTGTTTCTATGCTCT
Source organism: Chelon auratus (assembly GCA_030220025.1). NCBI lineage: Eukaryota > Metazoa > Chordata > Actinopteri > Mugiliformes > Mugilidae > Chelon > Chelon auratus. Next base: position 2,803 of record JASGAT010343311.1, on the reverse strand, counting down.
TGTTAACGCAGCACTGTTTTCTTAGTTTTCATACAAGTTTGTGATGTTGAATCCGTTTTGTAAATACAGTTTATTCTTAACCCTATGTGCCGTTTTGTGTGTAATGCTTCGAGTATGGTTGAAGTAAATGAAAGTCCAGGCAGGCTATATTTGATCAGCCGTTAGCAAAGATCCAACAGATACCTGTTTGGTTAGATATCAAGGGACAGTGAATGCAGCAGACTGAATGCATTTAGTTTTTTATAGCAAGTGCAAGCTAATGAGTGCACTTGAACATAAAATGCTACATTTAGATGATAAGAAAAATCATTCATGTGTGTGTAACACTTGAATAACAATGTGGATGTTTTGTGGGTCAAAATATATCCGTTAAACAAACGCATTTCCTTTCTAGTTTTATTTCAACATGTTATATTGCTCAGTTACTCATGCTGACTTTGCAGACATTTGTTGGAACAAGGTATACTGTGTTAAAACCAAACACTGAAGGACCAATATCCTGCAGCTTTCCAAAAAATGCTTTTTCAAATCTGACAGATACTAGACAGAAAACAGATATCAGCCCTGTAGAACTGCCGTTTTGTTAACTGCTTTGGGCATTTCCATCCAAGTCAAACACCGTACGGGTCAGCCAGCAAGTATCCTGATTCCAGGTGGATGATGTCTGTGTTCACTTTTAGTTGAGGTATAGTGCATAAAAATAACTTTTTCTTTTTATTTCATTGTTGTTGAGTGACTCCTCGTATCCCCGAATTTCTGCAGCAGAAGTGGAAGGTATGTGGGGCCACATTAATAAATTAAATACATGAGCTTAAAATAAACTGAAATTATCTTTTTAACACGTGCAAAGTTAATGTTTTAAAAAGCATTTTACGTTCCTATCCGCTGGTACTTGTGGAATCTTGGAGCTCTGCCAGGAGTTCTACTTTTGTCATTCTTGTTTGGAACATAATGCAGCACCAGTAATAAACAGTAGGGAATTATCGCCTTCCTGTTGTTGTCAACAGAAATGAAAAATGTTAACACTTGTGAATGTTAGTAGTAGAGTTGTTCTGCTGGATTGTGAAGATAAATGTCAAACTAGTCCTTTAATCCCTTCAGTAACAGACTCACACACAGCTCCAGCTGCTGTAGGCACATTTGTCAAATTATGATTAATGAAACCAGATCCAAATATTATTTTGCATTCAAGCATGCAGTTTATTTACTCTGAGTAGACTACCGAATGTGGAAACTCAACAGTATCCGACTCTGTTGCAGCTTCTTTGTAACCAGATCTGGAAGGCCACATGTTTAAGGCCTCGCCATCGTTTACATGTCATCTTTACCCCATTTACACCAGGTATTAGTCATGCAATCTGTATCTGGATTTGGATCAACAGCCTCTGAAGAGATGACGTCAGTTCCATGCTGAAAGGACGGAGGTGGTGCTGCTCACATCCTCTGGTCTTCAGTGCTCAGGTCTTACTATCTGATAAATTCTCAACGATTCCATCCATGTCCATCGCGGCCTCGTAGGCCTCACCGACCAGCTGCGTTACTTCCGGCACAGAAAAACTCTCTGCATCTGCCGCGACATGTCCCAGGCCCTGGTTGGACCCCACCTCCTCCATCAGGGACGCCTCACCCGCCTCGATCACTACCCCCACTATGCAGCTGGAGGCGAGGGCTGTGACAGACCCCGGGTTTGTGGAATCCTGGACGACATCTGCCTCTGGGACGTAGTCTGTCTCGTCAGCGTTCAGCGAGGCCTCCGCCGCCTTAGCAGCTTCATTCTCTCCAGGGCTTCCGTCCACGTCCTGCACGATCACGTTCCTCAGTTTCCTTTGCCGAGGGTTGTAGTTCTCGGTGCGTTTGTGGATCTGAATGTGTCGTCGGAGGTGAGCCTGGAAGAGGAAATGTAAAGATAGTATTCAATCAGGCCAGTGAGCCCAAGCATATAGTAAATTAATTTGAAGAAGAAAATCCTCCTCAGTTCCAGTTACTCAGATATGACATTAAGTTGTTGTCATTTGTGAACAGAAATGTAATAAAGACTTTTGAAGGAACAAATCAAACCACTTTAACAATATTATTGTTGAAGTTTAAGCTCCAGTAAAAAATAAAACAGGCTGACTTTACAGAAAATATATGAGAATAATGTCTTTTGTCTTTTGCACAGAACAATAGATTTGGTTAAAGTTTATTTATCACAGACAAGGAGGAAAAAAACAACCAAGGAGAAAACTATTAGAACTGAAAGCGATGATGGAGGTGCAGAGTGTGAGTGCAAGAGAAGCTCAGTCGGCAAATATTCTGATGTACAAAATTTATTTTTGAAATACGAACACCGAAAGAGTCACTGATTCTGTCCACTTAAATGTGACTAATCTTTTTTGGCATGGACATCACCAGGAAAGAGCACTGTTCATGTTTGTTTTTCTTCTCTGACTCATTTGAGCATATTCACAGCCCCAGTGGCCTAATGGATAAGGCACTGGCCTCCTAAGCCAGGGATTGTGGGTTCGAATCCCATCTGGGGTGTGAAGCAGAGTGGCGCAGCGGAAGCGTGCTGGGCCCATAACCCAGAGGTCGATGGATCGAAACCATCCTCTGCTACACTGACTTTTCTAACAAACCAACTGCATATGTTTGGTCTTGCTGAACAGAGACAACAGAGGTTGGAAGATTTCCTCCTTCCTTAACTTTTCTCACAGACAAAACAGGGCACTAAAATATTTATACAAAACAATATGCACACAGACAATGATAGTCACTGTGTTTGGTTTTGACTGAATATGTGGAGACTTTTTATGTCTCTACA